>CP092884.1:33106409-33307526 GCA_030710605.1 Cordylochernes scorpioides | reverse complement strand
TAGGACATCTTTAAATAGAAGTAGTTCCACCCAAGGTGTGGTGGTGGTGGAGTATTTATCAAACCCTAATTTCGAAATTCCTTTTCCTTTTATGATTTCCTAGATGATTCACGGGGATTAAACGTATTGAACAACTATCTAGGCTTGTGAACGGCAATAATAAAAACATCTATACATGAATATTTAAACCAATTATCAATTAAAGCGCGTATATGTATATGTAAAAAAGTAGGCTTACAGCCCCAAACGCGTTCGTGGATGGCTTTTCTTGATTTATCAAGAAAATGAGTTGACCAAATATCAGGGAACAGGATAAATCAACGTTTAGTTGATTTCTGTTCCGCAAGATGGCGCTCTGCCATCTAAAAAGCACATGTGCTCCTGGTCAGGATATGCCTAAATTATTTTAAACATATATATGTGTGTGTTATTAACATGAAAAGAGGAGATATATCTTCGATGTTGTTGTCATGTCCAATGAAGAGTCTCAGAAGTCTCCATATATCTCTATCACAGCATTCACAATGTCCACTATCTTGGGTGTGTAAAGCTGTTGCTCTGGATCCATGTCAATTTTCTGCAAGGCTGCGGCCATTGCTGGACATGAGAATATGTGGGTAGGTGTTAGTTCCACACCAGGACAGTTGTTGCATGTTCTGTAGGTTCTTGTGCCATCTGGATGTATTGTCATTCATTTATACTGTTTCATTCAGAGTCTTGTTATTGTTTTTGTAATTCTTCTCTCAGAGTTTATTTCTCAATTTTTAATCTTTTCTTATTTTTTTGTTGAATTATCTTGAATTTTTCCATACCTTCAATAAAACAGATAACCAGCACACAATGATAACAATACTTATAACTAGAAACACCACAATCCACAGTACAGGATCCAATGACAGAGGTTACAAATAAGATGTTCTCCTAAAGATATATAGCCTAGTTTCCTCTTTCCTTAAAAAAATATTAAAACAAATACCTCTCACTTCATAAAAAATTGGATCATCACAGTAATCACAGTTTTTCCATAATCATTATTATTTATAATATATGAAGAAATAAATATATAAATATCTAAAATTATTTTGTCAGACATCTTAAAAGAACCTGAATACATATATAAATGGTAAAATATCCATAGCTTATCCATAGAGATAAGCTTTATCTCTCTCTTTTGAGAGTATAACAATGGAGAAAACACTACATTTTATTAGGAAAAAAAATCCATTTTTCCTTCAAGTATATGAATATCTATAATTATATTGTCGCGGAGATAAATAAAGCAAGAGCAAATTTGGGAATAAATAATTTATTATAAGGGGTATCTGTAGGGAGAGAGAGTTTTGTACAACTTACCCCAAGTTAAAAAGTTAATCCTAATGAACGGCGTTAGCCACCGTCCCGTTTTCCTTATTTACATATCAGGTTCTCAGAAGCCCCCACACCTGTGGTCCCCCCTCCCGGGGTCCAGGGATGATTGACAGTTGTCCCATCTGGATGGAGCTATTTGACATTACTCTCTCTTTAGAAAAAAACAGCGACCCGCTGATTAGCTTGTCTCAGCCCTTGTTCTGGAAGGAAATCTATCACGGCCTGTGTTCCCTAGCAGAATGGAATGTTGTTCTTCAGGGTCCAGGTAGGGCTTCATCCGAATGACATGAACGATATCCTTGGATTTCCGTGATCGGGGAGACGGGTCCACGGGCTCTACTTCATACGTAACTTCTGAAAGCTTCTTGGTCACCTTGTAGGGACCGAAGTATCTCTTCAGTAGCTTTTCTGAGAGCCCTACTTTTCGGATGGGAGTAAAAACCCACACAAGATCATCCTTCTGGTAATAGACTGGAGTATGTTTCTGGTCGTAAAGTCTACGGTCTTTCGCCTGTGATTGTAGAAGGCGTGATCGGGAGAGTTTACGCGCTTCCTCAGCTCTGGTCACAAGTTCCCCAACGTAGTCGTCAGAGATCTCATCTGGTAGGTAGGGTAGTACGGCATCGATGTAGGTCTCGGCCTCGCGGGCGTGGACAAGAAAGAACGGAGTGTAGCCGGTCGCCTCCTGTTTAGCAGTGTTGTAAGCAAAAGTCACGTAGGGTAAAACTTGGTCCCAGTCCTTCTGCTCGACACCTGTGTACATGGACAACATGTCTCCCAGAGTTTTGTTGAACCTTTCAGTCAGGCCGTTGGTCTGGGGATGGTAGGCCGTTGTAAATCTGTGCACAATTCCGCACAGAGCATTGATCTCTTTTATTACTTGAGAAATGAAATTTCTTCCGCGATCTGTTATCATTTCTCTAGGAGCTCCATGCTTCAAGATAACATCTTCAACCAGGAACTTAGCTGTTTCGATTGCTCCTCCGTCTGGGATCGCTTTCGTTATGGCATACCTTGTCATATAATCGGTGCACACAATGATCCAACGGTTTCCATCTTTAGAAACTGGAAATCTTCCAAGGAGATCGACCCCGACCTTATAGAATGGCTTTTCTACGGGCGGTATGGATACAAGTTGTCCAGCCGGACGTCGAGGTAATTTCTTCCTTCGTTGACACTCCCGACAATGGATTACATATTGGCGAACAGTTCTATAAAGGCCAGGCCAATAGAATCGTTTCTTGACTTTGTCATACGTTCGGGCGAAACCCAAATGCCCAGCCGTAGGAGCGTCATGTAAATCTGCCATAACTTCCGATCTTAAGTGCTTAGGGATCATCATAAGCCAGGGTCTTCCAGTTGTGCTATAGTTTTTCTTGTATAAGATGCCGTCGATAATGCTGAATTCCTTTCTGGTGTAGCCCGAGTTTAAATTATCGATTATTTTAGCTAAATCCGGGTCTTTAGTCTGCTCTATATCGACGTTGGTTAGTGACATCACAGCACTTGGTGGATCGTTCTCAAGCGGGCTCCTTGACAGACAATCGGCATCCTTATGTTTGCGTCCACTCTTGTTGATAACGGTCACGTCAAATTCTTGCAACTTCAGCGCCCATCTTGCCAAACGGCCAGAAGAATCATTCTGCCCTACCAACCAACATAGAGAATGATGGTCAGTGACAACCGTGAATGGTCGACCAAACAAATATGGGCGGAATTTGCTAATAGACCAGACTACAGCAAGGCATTCTTTTTCCGTTGTAGAATAGTTATTTTCAGCCTTTGTCAAGCTTCTAGATGCATAAGCTATAGGCCGCTCCTTTCCACCTTGTATTTGTAGAAGAACAGCTCCAATACCATGTCCGCTTGCATCCGTGTGTAGATGGGTATCAGCGGATTCATCAAAGTGTCCTAAGACAGGCTCTGAAATTAGAGCTGTTTTAAGTACTTCAAACGCTTTCTCTTGAGCTGCATCCCAATAAAATTGTTTTTCAGTCTTCAGTAGGTCATGCAAAGATCTAGCTTTTTGTCGGCAAAGTTCTCAATAAATCTTCGGTAATAGGAACATAATCCAAGAAAGCTCCTCAGTTCAGAGATATTCCTTGGCCTCGGAAATTTAGAGACGGCTTCAACTTTATCTGGATCTGGATGAATTCCATTGGCGTCAACAAGGTGTCCCAAAATCTTTATCCTCCTTGATCCAAAAAGACACTTTTTGTGGTTCAAGCTTAGTCCAGCTTTCTGGATGCAGCTTAATACAAGTTGTAGACGACGTAGATGTTCCTCAAAGGTAGGTGCATAAACTACGATGTCGTCCAGGTAGCAAAGGCACATGTTCCATTTAAGACTGCCCAGAACAGTATCTATCATCCTTTCAAACGTTGCTGGAGCGTTACAAAGACCGAAAGGCATTACTTGGAATTCATACAACCCATCTGGAGTGATGAAAGCAGTTTTCTCCCTGTCTTTTTCGTCCACTTCAATCTGCCAATACCCGGACCTAAGATCCATCGTGGAGAAGTAACTAGAGCCGGCTAAACTATCCAAGGCATCGTCAATGCGTGGCAGAGGGTAAACATCTTTTTTTGTTATCTTATTTAATCGACGGTAATCTACGCAGAATCTCCAGGTCCCGTCTTTCTTTCGAACTAGAATAACTGGAGATGACCAAGGACTTTCAGAGGGCTTCACGACGTGATTTTCAATCATCTTGTTCACTTCATCTTGAATTAGTCGTCGTTCACTTGGTGCTACTCTATAGGGCCTCTGTTTGATAGAAGAGTGGTCTCCTGTGTTTATCTTGTGCTTCACAGTACTGGTGGTCTTAATAGAAGTACTCCCAAAGTCAAATATGTCGATAAACTCGTCAAGGCATGAAACAAGCTGTAACCTTTGAATTTCAGACAGCCCTGGATCTAGAGTAAGGTTTATCCTCTGTGACCAATCACGTGACTTTAGCTGCGTTTCTTGTAACTTATCGCTGGATTCAATAAGACTGCAGATATTCCCATTCTCATAACTTTCCATGGTGCACATATTCATTCCTGATGGAATCAGTTGCGGCCAAGACGCTCCATTCGCCACCCAAATGCTACCTCGGCCGTGTCGAAATGTAACCAATGAGTTTGGTATAAGAACTTCTTTTCTTAATAATAAGTCCTTAGAAGTTGAGACTAAAACATCTCTAACACCGCATACTTCTTCGTTTATCACACTGATCTTCTTTATTGATTTAGGCGGGATGACAAAGTCGTCGGAAGCAAACAATCTCTGGTTTTCCTCCTCTCGAGATTCCAGGACGGAGGTTTCCCCGAGATGGAGTTCATTTCTGCCACAATCAATGACGGCTTCGGTGGCCTTGAAGAAGTCCCAACCGAATATGATGTCATGGCTGCATTCCACCATAACAACGAATTCAAAGGATATCTTCAGACCATTAACTTCTATGTTCAGGACACATTTTCCTAGGGTCTCTATTAAATTTTTATTTGCGGCTTTAAGAATGGGACCTGGTTCTTTGAAGAGAGGTGTCTTTAGTTCGCGTCGAAATTTGTCTGAAATAACAGAAAAGTCGGCTCCTGAATCCACCAATGCTTTAATTTTGCGTCCATTTATTTCGACCATAACAAAATTTTCTTTTAATTTAGCGGCGATATACCCTGGAGGATTTTCCTCAATGGCGACCTCACCCCCGTTAGAAGCCGCTCCACTTAGTTTTTCACATTCTGAGGCTTGGGAGAACGGCTGAAACGACGGGTTGGCGACTGGGATTGTCTTCGGGCTGGCGACCTTGCGCGGCTTGGATGTGGGGAAGAGCTCCGGTAGAAGTACGTCGAGGTTTGGGGCGTTACATAGTCGTCGTCGGCGTCATATCTCGGGGGTCGACTCGAAAATACAACATTTCTTCCTTCTCCGCCATTCCTTGTCCTGGCTTCAGCGAAGACCTGCCGTCGTTCCCTACAATAACGGACGACATGTCCGGGTCGTCCGCAGTGGAAGCAGATAGGTTTGTCGTCGTAGGTTCTCCAATGTTCCGTCTTCCTGGGTTGGGTTGGTCGGTCGATATTATAATAGGGCGTTCGTGGTTGTTGTTGTACCACGTTGACTTGTGGTCTGGTAGGTTGTAGAGCACGGCTGACCTCTTCCCTCACAGTCTGTTCCAGGGCGTTCACCTCTCGGAGAGGATTGATCACTTCAGGTGCTGAGAAAACCTTTTGTATCTCTTCTCTAACGATGCGGCGAATTAAGCCGGCCAAGTCGTCTGAGTCGTCAACACACGAAATGGGCATTACGTTTGACAACCTGGCGAATTTCGTACGGCCGATCCGGCGCTGCTTGACGGTTGTCAGATGACGGCAGAAATTCAGGATCTCATCTACCGTCTGTATGTCTTTCGCCACCAATACCTGGTATGTGTCCTCCGAAATTTCCTTTATAATGTAAGCAACTATCTCACCTTCTTCCATGCGAGGGTTCACCTGGTGGCAGAGACTAAGAATCTCCTGGATGTATGACTCGCTGGATTCTTCGGCCTTCTGTGCTCTTGACTTCAGAACTTCCTCGGCGCGTCGAGCAGAATCCTCCTGCAGTCCGAACACACCGCGGAATGCGTCTTCAAAGCTTCTCCACGAGTTTAGTGATTCTTCGTTATTATCAAACCACCTTCCAGCAGTTCCGTTCAACTAAAATACGACGTTGGCAAGCTTCATGGTCTCGTCCCATCTGTTGTACTTCGAAACTCTCTCGTACTCTTTCAACCACTGTCCAGGGTTTATATTTCCATCTCCAGAAAAGGTAGAAGGATCTCGTTGGCGTTGACAAGGGAGGTAGGATCCGTTAACAGTAGGTCTGTGGTCGTCTTCCATTTCTATTCGTTGTGGCAAAGGTTGAAGAATTGGTTCACGTCCCTGTAGCCGTCGACTTCTTCGAAGTTCCGTCACGCTACCCAGCGTCTCCACCAAAATATGTCGCGGAGATAAATAAAGCAAGGGCAAATTTGGGAATAAATAATTTATTATAAGGGGTATTTATAGGGAGAGAGAGTTTTGTACAACTTACCCCAAGTTAAAAAGTTAATCCTAATGAACGGCGTTAGCCACCGTCCCGTTTTCCTTATTTACATATCAGGTTCCCAGAAGCCCCCACACCTGTGGTCCCCCCTCCCGGGGTCCAGGGATGATTGACAGTTGTCCCATCTGGAAGGAGCTATTTGACAATATATTTCAACGAATGTATATATTTCAAATTAATATACTCTAAGTTACAAAGAAAATACATTTTCTAAAGCTTTAATTAGTAAATGAAACAAAAATGGATTTATAAAAAATCCTATTATCATAGTAATTTGAAGAAAAATATTCATTGATATATCGTGATATTTTTATTGAAATTTGACCATGGGAAAGGTCCGATTGGCTATAACAACAACTAAAAAAAACAATTCTCTATCTTTCTGTGGTTTATGATAAAATAAGGAATAAAATAAGCTCATTGAACAAAATATAATTAAGGAAACAATAAAAATATATAATAATAACAATAATGAATGAAAATATTCCTTTAAAATTAGAAAAGATCTGAGGAATTTTGATACAAATTTGGATATAATTCAATATTTAATGATAACAAGAAAATACTGGTGTAAAAATTTAGAAAGAAGAAAGAAGTAATAAAAATATATAAAGACAATATTACAAACTTTATTGTAAATACCAATACGTAGAAGAATGCAGGTAAGAATTCACCCTGACAATCATACCGAAGACAATTAAACCAGATTGTATCAATCTCAGATGTCAACTCTGGTGTCTACTGATGAGGGCCACAATGTCAGCTGGACTGACCAAGCTTCTTGATCACCAAATCTTGATACACCATCAGCCAGAAGTTGGATAAATATCACGTGATGTGAACTGGCCCTACTGATTGGTTGGATTGATAGAAATCAACATGACGTCAGTTGAGCTTCTTTTAGCCCAATCTTAATATTCTTTAATATGTTCCACATATTTCTCCACTAAATTTATCTAACTTTGACCATCACATATACTGAGATAGCAACAATTACCAAGATAGTATACACTCAGCTCTGTTATATTTAAGGAAGGAAAAGCTCCATATATCAATCAAATGTATTTAAATTGAAATTCTGATAAAACAACACGCAATAAAAAAATAATTAAGATTTTGAAAATAACTTTGAAAAGTGTTATTAAAAATCTAAGCTAGATATGAATATAATCATTAGAAAATAATGGCTAAAAATAGCCTGTGAAAAATGATATTGAAAAAGATCCAAGAAAGGACTAAATAATAATAATATATCCACAACTTATTCAGTTACCTTTTAAAGAAATATAGTGGTTTCAGCCACAAATGTTTAAACCCGTTTTACAATTTTTAAAGATATATCTGGAGTAGGTTTTTATATAACTTGTAGATATATTAATCGAATTTAAAAGTTGTATATTTTCCTGTGGTTTTGGTGGGGAATTTGGTGTCTTGATTAGAGCTTTTCCCATGAATTGGTTTCAACGAAATTATAACGTGTTTCTTTGTCATAGTTGGAAGCTCTTCTTGTGTGAGCTTTGAAATTTTCTAATTTAAATTACCAAAAATATATCAGGTAGGTTAAAAAATTCTTCAAACCGCTTGAATGCCAAGGATAAAAAAGGGACTCGGTGACAATAGCAATCTGTTGACCATAAAGTCTGAATTCTAGGCTGCTGTGTGTAACAGACGTTCCAGATGGAGAGCCGTGACTTCCCTGTGTTCCAACTCTACTAACGACGTTGTTGCAGGATCTAGCTAGTGTTAGACAGTAGCTATTGACAGCGGGGCGGGTTTTAGCGCTTACCCTCCTGTGATGATCATTGCAGGGGCTGTGGTCATTTACCATTCCACGTTGGGCGGGAGGACCCACTATTTTAACCCTGTGTCACATAACGTGGATTGGTACTCAACTTCTCCTCCGGCAGCTTGGCTCGCTCCACAGACCCAGGACTAGGTACTGATTACTAGTCTGCTGGTTCTGGCGCAAAACTCCAATGGGAGGAGGCCTCGCGTGTGACGCAAAGTCCGGCTTTCAGCGTTGGCAGTGTCAGCAGTTCTGTCTTCGGTCTCTAGTCTGCCCCATTCCACTTTGTTGTCCAATAGTGAACTCAACGAGTTCATCGAGTTGTCGGAATTGGGACGTAGGGTTCAGGGGTGTAGCAATACATGACGGTGTGTATAGTCTACTTCTAACCTCCTCTGTGTTATGTATCTAGATATCACGTGGAGCCCTCACCGTGTCTAGTTAACATTTAGGTAAATGTCTTTATTTAAGCTCCATTCTTAGATCACAGAGTCCCTTATTTATAACTTGGTCTTCACGCGATATCAATTCTATTTTGGAGTTAATTCAATCTATATTCCTCCATTTATATAAATATTTATGCAATTCTCTAACTTAAAATATTAAATATATATATGTAATGAAGATGAGAATTCCAGTAGCTTTTGTAGAGATCCTGTCGTCTACTGTAATACGAGATCTTGTCGACTCACTGTAATGATTTGTTGAGTTTGATGTCGACTACTGAAATAATGTTGAAGTCCTGGTAGCTCTTGTTGTACTGTGTTGACCAAGAGGAACAGTCAGGATGTAGAGTTTTCCAGTACCTCTCTGCACCTTGGAAGACCTTTAAAAGTTCTCACAAAGTACAGGCAGTCGTGGTCGAGGCAGAGTGGAAAAGCTTGGGGATATCCACACAAAAAACGAAGACACAGTTGCACTAAGAAAGTTCCGTAAACAGATAAAAGTTGAGCCAGGAGCGAAAGATGGAGATAGACGAGTTCTTCCTAACTACATGTTGGATGAGATCGACATAACATACGACCGACGCGGCTTGCACTAAGGGTGAACTAAACTAAACTGAACTGAACTGTCAAGTGACTGTAAGGTGATGATTTATAGGTTAAAGACGGGGCGACCTTATGTGACAGGGGCGTTTGAGAAAGGGCGCCTTTACCTGTCCAGGTGTGAGAGGGGTCTCTGCATTCCACCACATGTGACAGTGTGGGTGGCCTTGTTTGTGGGAATTGTAAATCGACCTGATTTATGACTTACATCTTTAGACTTTGTTGTTTTGGTAATACTATGCTCGATCTCTGCTTTAGCTCAACTCTTAAATCTATTACAGATTTTATTTATTTATCCACTTTGTACAAATTACATTACATAGGGTGATGTAAAGACACAGATTAATCATGCGAATAATTATTTATAGATGGGCCCCGGGAGTGAAAGGGTTTATCCGGGTTTAGGCGGGTAAAGCCTCTCTAACACAGGTAAGTAATTAAAATTTCTTTTAATTAATTTGAACTGTGAGGGTTAAAAAGGGCTATAACAAGATGATATTTGTTGGATATATAAAAGTGAAATAAAAATGACATTGTGTTTGATTAAAAAAAGATGATTAAAATAAAATGATGACATAAAAATTCACATTCTAAGAGAATATTGGTGGGCGTTGGACAGGGTTAGTAGTTAAAGAATAAGCAATTGTGAGATTTACACATGCAATCAAATACTTAGGTCCAGGTGCAAAGCGAGGATATGGACTTGAGCGTCTTCCTAGGCAATGTTTCACCTGTGATCCTGTATAGGGTAACAGTGCTTTGTCACAATTGTAGTGTTATTGGGTTGAAAAGTTGTTGAAGAATATGTAATTGTTAGAAGTGCCCATGTAAACCAAATACTCAGATCCAGGTGCAAAGCGAGGATATAGGCTTGAGCTGTCTTCCTTGGCAATGTTTCACTTGCGATCCTATATAAGGGTTACAGTGTTTTGTCACAATTTTAGGATTATTGGGTTAAAAGTTGTTGAAGAAAAGTTGCTTATTAATATGATTGAGAAAGGAGTGAAATAGAGCCATGCGATAAGTAGAATTGTAGCGACAGTAGGTGATCTGACTTGACTCGAAATCAAAGGTTGAATGTGGTCCGCTAGAGCTGGAAAAAAAAGTTGAAAGTTGAAAAAAGTGAACGCTTTGTGTATGCGTTGGTGATTTGCTCTGCGGATGAAATGAAATAAACTCTTGAAGCTTGTTCAGACCAGAAGTTTGGATTTGTAAGTCTGGGGAACTGTGTTCAAGGCGTTTGTTGAATTACGAAATCAAAAAATAAATTGTCAAGCAGTGCTGTCGTTTTTCTACATTGATGTGACGCAATGACTGAAAAGATAGTGATGAAAAATATAGGGGATTGGTTAAAGAATATGATTGTTGAAAACGATTGTTGTAGATGCCCGATAGTGGATGATAAACTTTGTCAGATAATAAAGGTATTTAAACAACTAAAATATAGTGAATAGAAATATAGAAATATGATTGCGGGTACAAAAAGTGTAAGTGGACAAAATTAAACCTGTAATATATAAAATATATAATAAATAATAAAATAAAAATAATTTTTGAAACAATTAGATGTTTTACAATACTAAAATAATATCATGAAAAATAAAAGTAAATTTGATTAAAGGTTTTTTTTTTTTAAATGTTGGATTAAAAAATTTGTTTATATAATTGAAAGGTAAGAATAAGAATAATTATTCAAGATTTTATACAAAATTTATAATATAATTGAAGGTTATTAATGATTGGATAAATTTTAAGTAGTGTAAAATTGAACAAAAATTGTCTCTTTTGACGAAAAGTTACAGTTGTGGTGTGTGACTAGATTATATCCCTTTGGTAACATCGGTGTTTCTATGACTCTGAAACTGGGAATATGTGAAATGATCTTTTCGTTTGTCCTCAATGCTGGTATGTAGAGAATGATTTCTCTTTCGCGTTAAAAAGTCTATATAAGACTTAACCAAATTGTTTTAATTGGTGTTATCAATTAACATGTAAAATGTTTAATATATGTGGTGTTGTGATATCTCGTTGGTGAGATTTGTGAGATTCTCGAGGAGATCTAAATGAGTAGTGTGACACCTGTGTTCAAAATGGCGTCATGAAGCTAGCGGTCAAGAAGATCTGCCTTGAGGGGGAAGAGAGGGCATGTCCAAAGATATTCTCAAAAGATAGTAGTGAACAAGGGAGTGACGTCAAAAAGGGCGTCCACTTCTCCCCCTTTTTTTTTTCACGGAAATTCTATTTTTGGGGTGGTCACACATGTGGGATGGCTTGCTATGTTTGAGATTTACTCGAAACTGACTTTCTCTCTCTCTCTCTTCTTTTGTTGAGTTTGGCATATTTCTTGCCTATTTGAAAATATAGTTTTCTCGATGTTTGTAGTTGTTGTGTTTCGCATTTAGTTTAGACTTAGAAAAAATGTTATTAGGTGATGTCAGGTTTAGATGTGTGGCGAAAGTTCGACTTTCAACGTGGACACGCTTTGAGTTGAGATGTGGTGTCACAGGCGTGAAGGCGTCTTTGGCCTGAAAAGTGAAAAAGTTTTGTGGTGTGGCACTGTGACACGAAGTGAGAAATGTGAATGAAAAGGTGTCACGTGAAGTCTTAGTTTGGTACAAATCTAACCTGTTTAACCATGAATAACAAATTTAATAAAGTCATGGGTGGTTGTTGTATGAAACACATCGAGAGAATATTTGACTGTTAGTGGATGTGGCACGCTTAATGTGAAATTATTTTATTGTGGCGACGATATAGAGCTAAGTGGCTCGAAATTGGATTTGTGTGTTAAGTCGCGCACTAAAAATTGTTTCCAATTGGAGAAAGTGATGTGAGAGTGTTGTAACGTTTGTCGAGAGAGATGTATGATGATTGAATATGCATGTAAAAGGGAAAGACGAGGGAGTGTATTTATCCTCGAATATTAACGATTGTAATCGTTTTGGAAGGCTGTGATTAATTTATATTTAAAATTTGAATATACTTTTTAAATCGTTAATTATGGTAGTTAAAATGATTCTTGTAAAAGGGCAATGTCGTGAGAGTTACAAATAATTTGAATTGGGCGCTTACTTAAAATGGTGAGTATGACAATTAATTTTGAAAATTTTAAGAAATTGATTGAAAAATGGGTATATTTTGGTACAAATATAACTAATAAGAAAAACAATAATAAGTTTAAAATTATGATGAATGAGAGATTTTTTAAAATAATAATAATAATTTTTTTTTTCAAGTTGTAGATTTGGATAGTACCATTTTAGATAAATTTTGGATAGACATGTAAAATTAGTAAATTGGTAAAAATGCGTGATGGGCGAAATTTTTTTTTTTTTTTTTAAGTAAAATTGAGAGTAATAACTTGAAATTTATAATCTGATTAAGAATTAAAGTAAATTTGATCAATGAGAATGTGAAAGTTTTAAAAATTGAATTAAAAATGGTATAAAAAAGGTAAAAATTGATTTTAAAATGCTTAAAGTGAAAATATAAATACATAATTTATAGGGAATCAAGTTTTGAACTTGAGGATAAAGTTAAGGTAGGTTTTAAAACTTACAGTTTTGAAGATAGTTCAATCAGGAGACGTGTTCTTTGGTTGTTTTCCTGTTGACGTGGAAGTCGCTCCATGTTGGACTTGTAGAAGCTTGTAGCTTCTGTGAAGTTGATTGTGGCTTGTTGCCTTGAGCATTGTCTCGACGATGTCAAGTCGAAGGTGTGGAACTTGTCACAGGGTTTGGGCCACATCGCTGCTCGGTTTCCATGACTTGCGGGAATATCGGGGCTGTCGTTGGCGCGGTCAGCTTGCTCCCGGCGTTGGCGATCGGTTAGCGGGTATGCGGAAGTCCGTTGGGGCGGCGTTTCTTCCGTAAATACCTCTTTTTGGGGAAGAGATTGCTTTGTCGTTTCGTTGGAATGGTCGGTTTGTTCCTCCATCTTTGCTCGTTCTCGCTTCTTATCTGAACAGTCTTCTTACCTCTTCGTTGTGTCATCCTTCGTTTTGGTCATCCTGTCGGCTTAAATGTGATGATGAGTTGCTGTCGACTTATCTGTGATGAGATCCTGTCGACTCATGTAATGAGAGGAGAATTCCAGTAGCTTTTGTAGAGATTCTGTCGTCTACTGTAATACGAGATCTTGTCGACTCACTGTAATGATTTGTTGAGTTTGATGTCGACTACTGAAATAATGTTGAAGTCCTGGTAGCTCTTGTTGTACTGTGTTGACCAAGAGGAACAGTCAGGATGTAGAGTTTTCCAGTACCTCTCTGCACCTTGGAAGACCTTTAAAAGTTCTCACAAAGTACAGGCAGTCGTGGTCGAGGCAGAGTGGAAAAGCTTGGGGATATCCACACAAAAAACGAAGACACAGTTGCACTAAGAAAGTTCCGTAAACAGATAAAAGTTGAGCCAGGAGCGAAAGATGGAGATAGACGAGTTCTTCCTAACTACATGTTGGATGAGATCGACATAACATACGACCGACGCGGCTTGCACTAAGGGTGAACTAAACTAAACTGAACTGAACTGTCAAGTGACTGTAAGGTGATGATTTATAGGTTAAAGACGGGGCGACCTTATGTGACAGGGGCGTTTGAGAAAGGGCGCCTTTACCTGTCCAGGTGTGAGAGGGGTCTCTGCATTCCACCACATGTGACAGTGTGGGTGGCCTTGTTTGTGGGAATTGTAAATCGACCTGATTTATGACTTACATCTTTAGACTTTGTTGTTTTGGTAATACTATGCTCGATCTCTGCTTTAGCTCAACTCTTAAATCTATTACAGATTTTATTTATTTATCCACTTTGTACAAATTACATTACATAGGGTGATGTAAAGACACAGATTAATCATGCGAATAATTATTTATAGATGTGTTTCTATATACAACATGACAATCTTGTTATAAGTTATCTACACAATATGAGGTTGTTGTTTTAAATTACCATATATATATATATATATATATATATATATAAACCTTTGTGATAACTAAAACCTTACATGCCCAATAACAGAGGGAGGTTATCTTTCCAACTATGTAAGCTCTATGATGTTTAAAGTGTAGTTCTGGTGGGAAGGTATCTCTGGGAATATCAGTAACTGAAACAAAGAAAACCAAAGTGTGGTTGTTGAAGGTAAACAATTCTAAATATGTATGCGCCTCAAGTATATAATATTTCCCTTAAACTATCTTAGTGTTTTATTCTATAATTTTAAAGTGAGAAAGAGTAATTAAAACATACATAAAGATAATCTCCATTAGCAATAAGTATCTTTTATTGTGAATTTAACTTCGCGTGCGTTCAAGCTCTCGCTCTTTAACAACAACAACAAAAATGTTTATCTCCAAATAGTTCCTTTTCTGGATTGGCATCTTATGTTCACATATTAAGTGAATACTTGATTTTTTTGAATATTTTCAATTGATGATATAAAAATATGCCTTGGTTTTCAAGCTCCACAGTTCGGGATTAAAGTTAATAAAATAAATTTATTACGAAAGGATAGATATATATAATGTTCTATGTTATGTAGAAGGCGGTACCTCGGTTTGTGAACATAATCGGTAATCCAAAATGCTCGTATTGAAAAAGCAAAATTCCCTTTTTAAAATTCTCCTTTGCCTTCTCTTAGATTATATTCTGGGTTACTGTATCACGGTTGCTTCTCGTTTATCCCCTCAAGAAGTAATTTACTACTTATAGGAGAAGTGGACGTTGCTTTGATAGTCTTACGACTCCTTTTGCTGCTTCTAATACCCTTAATTCTTTTTACTTTTCAATATTGTGCAAATAGTCAATGTTGACTTCTTGTAAAATCTTGCTATATCTGCAACCGGCATGTCATTCTTCTAAATGGCCGTGATGGTCTAGAAATGAATTTGCATAAATATTGTAACATGGTATTTATTTATAAAATAAAAGGATTTAAAAGCGCGAATGTTTCTTTTTATACATAAAACGAACTTCTACTGTCCTTACTGCGATGAAAAAATATTTTGGGAGGGCTTGGCTCATCAGCGGTGAACCCTCCCAGCGGTTTCGCCAATTTAATCCACCAGACCGCTTCTCAGAGCTCTAATACAGTATTGGATCATTCTGCTTTTATATGCTACACTGAAGGATGGAATCTTAGAAATATATATATATAGATGGCGCGTTATTGCTATGTGTTAATTTATGCCTAACTGGCCTTGTCTTTATAGTTTGCTGAAGAGCATTGCTCGAAGCAAATATTTGAATGTAATTCTACTGTCCGATAAGCTTATGTCCATAGTTTACTTGAAAACCATTTCTAAGATTCCATCCTTCAGTGTAGCATATAAAAGCAGAATGATCCAATACAGTATTAGAGCTCTGAGAAGCGGTCTGGTGGATTAAATTGGCGAAACCGCTGGGAGAGTTCACCACTGATGAGCGAAGCCCTCCCAATATATTTTTTCATCGCAGTAAGGATAGTAGAAGTTCGTTTTATGTATAAAAGAAACATTCGCGCTTTTAAATCCTTTTATTTTATATATATAGATGGCGCGTTATTGCTTTGTGTTAATAGTATTTATTAATTTTATTATTTTTTATTAACAGAGTGGTCATTTTTTATTTTTTATTTTGCTACTCTGTAAATTTCCCTCGTGGCTTATCTTTGTTTACCATTCATAGTTTGTCCTTCCCTGAAATAAATTTTGTTTCCTCTTGAAGTTTTTGTCTTTCCTAATTTTCCACGTGGCAATATCAAAAGTATAAAATTTGAGTAGCCGTTTATGGCGTTTTTTATACTGTTGATAATTCAATGGAGATTATATTGGGTGAACCCTACCACCAGTTTAACCAGTTTAAACTACCATACCGCACTACATGCATGTATCTAATATGGCATTGAGGGGTATACTGATTACATATTTGGGGTATTTTTAAGGAATTTATTTTTTGAAGATATTTAATGAATCTATGGACAAAAGAGAGAGGACAGTAGAAAAAATGTCCATTGAAGTAAGGACAGTTGGAAGTGTTCATAAAAATGGATTCGTGGATGAGATACTCATTTCTAAGAAGAGACCAAAGGTAAATGGATTGAGTTTCTTTATTAAATATATATAAGTTTGGCAAGCTCTTAGACAAAAAGATCCTTCAACAGGCTGTAATACGAATAATAGTATTCTTATGTTGTTGTTGTCGTGTCCAAAGAAGAGTCTCAGATGTCTCCATGCATCTCCAACACAGCAGCAGCAATATCCACTATCTTGGGTGTGTAAAGCTGCTGCTCTGGGTCTAAGTCAATTTTCTGCAAGGCTGCGGCCATTGCTGGGCATGAGAATATGTGAGTAGGTGTTAGTTCCACACCAGGACAGTTGTTGCATGCTCTATAGGTTCTTGTGCCATCTGGATGTATTGCCATTCCTTTATAGTGTTTTGTTCTAAGTCTTGTTATAGTTTTTGTCAGTTTTCTCTCAGAGTTTATTTCACATATTTGATCTTTTCTTATTTTTTGTTTGATTATCTTGTATTTTGCCAAAGCGTCAGCGTCAAATACTGACATTTGTTCTTTCCTTTGGCTCAGCTTTCTGGCTTCCTTTGCCAATTCATCTGCCATTTCATTACCCTCGATCCCAACATGGGCAGGACTCCATTGTAGAATGCAGTTCTTCTCCAATGTTTCCAGTTGGGTAAGTAATGAGTGTATTTTCTGCCTGATTCTAGTATTGATAAGTATTCTTATTCAGGCTGTTAAAGGACGTTATTGTCTGAAAGCTCACCAAGCTTATATCTTTGTAATAAAGAATCTCAACCCTTTTACATTTGGTATCTTTTTAGAAATGATATCGGCGATTCCTCATGTTGTAATACTTATTTCTTCAGTGAACCATCGATGATTGTATTATTCCTCTAAAGGCCTCTCCTCGAGGTAAAAATAGTTCCACTTATAAATCTACCTAAACTAACCATACATAACCTATTCAAATATAGATAAAGAATTCTTCCTGGATTGAAATTAGACGAAAAACATGGTGAAGGAAGACGAGTTTCTTTTATTGATGCATAGGTGCAAGCTTTCGGGTAAAACCCCTTCAACAGGCGAACATTTTGAAGCGCGACATATAAGAACTATGGTACTAATGTTACCATACTTTCCTTTTATATATATATATATATATATATATATATTCCTTCCTACCATTAGTACCATAGTTCACAGGTGCGCCCATCGGTTTTATAAAACAATTAAGCAATTTACTTAATAATAACGGATCCTCGTGGCTTACTTATTGTAATGATCCTGACTCACTAAGGAATGCTATCCCTGGAATATTAAGAACTGCGATAGAGCAAACAATACAAAACGACCTAACAAGAATAACCCAATCAAAGTTATATTCCCACTATAGAGACATATATACAACCTTTACCACCGAAGAATACTTCTTAACTAAACTCCCTTTTCCTATCATCAGATTAATTGCACAATTTAGAACCCTTTCAATTTTTTTCAGAGAACACCATTTGATTTTATTGAGGCGTGAAGACCTGAAATGCACTTTCTGTGGATCAGGAATAACAACGGAGATGTTGCATTACTTATTTGACTGTGCTGCTCTGTCTGAGGAAAGACGAAAATTAAATGATAAAACGGGGCAACTTTGTCCTTCATTTCCGGCACTGATTAATGAAATATCAAGGAATAGGTATATAGCGATGGCGATATTTGGATTCCACAAGACTATATCCCGGAAAAAGGCCTCACAGTGTTCTCCCTATCCCTTGTGAACTGGCGAGTCCTGTATGGGGCGAGTGGCCCCAATAAAGGCTTTTTGTTGTTGTTGTTGTTGTAGTACCATAGTTCTTATATGTCGCGCTTCAATGTTCGCCTGTTGAAGGATTTTTACCCGAAAGCTTGCACCTATGCATCAATAAAAGAAACTCGTCTTCCTTCACTATGTTTTTCGCCTAATAACCTATTCAGTTCCTACAGTTCCGTCCAAATTTCATAGTCACCCAATTTATCACATCACACACGAAAAATTCCAGCAATACCTACATAAAAGAGGTCTATCAGAAACACCAAATTGTTCCTGCGGAGAAACTGAACAAACTGCTCTTCACCTTATCTATGACTGTCCAAACTTTACAGAAGTGAGACATCGATTGTTCCTTGATCTAAATGATTTAACTCTCTTACATCTGCCACTTTGTCTATATAAATTTTATAAACTTTGTCGATTAATACATGCAAATTTGTAAATATATTTATTTCTAAGTTTTAATTTGTTTGTTTCCTCTGTAACAGGCTAAAATATTTCAATATGGCGCCTGGTTGATAAATAAATAATAAAAAAATCTATCTGAATCTAACCTTACATAGCATATAGATATTCTCTGCGGCACTTTGCCATCAGTAGTTTGCAGAAATGAGTATCACATCGGATTCGTGTTCTAAAAGGCATCGATAATTACATGATATCCGCGCGCCATCTGTAGGGATAATTATAAACTATTAACGTGCATATGTTTCATTTTTATGAAAATAAATAGATTATACAGTTACGAGCGTCATGCGTGGCCTCTGTCACGGTTTGCTTTTTTTTTTTTGGAATGGCGCCCTCCTATTGGTCGGCTACGATCACGCCACCTTTGCCCCCCCCCCCCCACTCGCTTTTTCGTTTTTGTAACCATTGTGTTGGAGCGGGTCGCTCCTTAAATAAATGCATATATTAGTTAATAAACCAAATGGAATCCTCTCTTTCTTTTTCCCAGTAAGAGACGCCTATGGAAGCCAACAGTACATAGACAGATAAAGCACATAGGCTATAGTTATTAACTAAAATATGCATTTATTTAAGGCGCCAATTTATAATTGTAACAAATAGTATTTGAATCAAAACATTCAATCGGGTAAAACACGGGCGTTGCCCGGGTCATTCGGCTAGTGATTTCATATACTGCTCTTACTGAAATTTTAAAATATTGGGAAAGTCCTGGTTCGTCATATTGTACGTTAAAAAGTAGTTTATAATTTTCAATCTCCATATTGTTTGTATCTAGATAGCGTGCTATGCTTTATTTTAAACTAAATGAAAAAAATAGTATAAAAGTGTGAATAAATAGTTAGTAAATAAAAATGTAAGTTTAAAAAAACATCTCTCTCTCCTTATCGTACCCCCTTACTGTCTGGAGGAGGACCCTCTGTCGTTGGGGGAATCTCCTGGACTGTACATAACTGTATATATTTTACTCTTTTATCCCTCTTTTATTTTATCCCTCTTTTATTTTATCCCTCTTTTCCCTCTTTTTATAATTATTATATACTAGCGGATGTGTACCCGGCTTCGCCCGGGTTTTATCCGAGTGAAAGTTTGCCTAACGAAAATTATTGATAATAATATTGCTGAACACACAGAATATTATGATAATAATATTCGTTACATTATATATTTATATAATATGTTTTCTTGGCCGACTGTTTTACATATGGTGTTATCTTAAAATTGCTTGTTTTGAATATTTTTTTAGATTGAGATTATTAGCTAGTATGTAAAAAAAATTAACTCTGTTGAATTTTTTTTTGTATTTAATCGATAACACCGAAGTTACGCATGTTAATGTTAGGAAAAATATTTTGATGTTAAGCAAAACCTGCTCCATCTCGTTTTACATAAATGTTGAAAATTTGGTCGAAATTGATGCATTGTAACGAAAGTTTTTAGCGAACAACACTTATGAAATTTCCATTTTATTAATATAGACTACTACCATTGACTTGTGTATGAGGTCAATAAAATATTTTTAAATCTCCTTATCGTGCGAATGAAAGTTGTTGATGGCTTGCGCCATCTACCGGAATAAATATCAACTAATCATTGATTTTTATCATTGTTATCTCCAGAATATCGGATACATATAAGGACCAACAACCTGAAACGCGTACGTTGCTCGTTTTTCTTGATTAATGTGTATTTGACCAATATTCTGACATATAATAATAATAATATCAAAATCAACGATTTTTTTTTAGTTGTTGTTTGGTTAAAAATGTATGTTTTATTCTTATTTTTATTAATTGTTAATTATTGTATAAATTGTTGTTAAATATTATTCATTGATATGTTATTCTATTCTTTATTGTTAATTTATATAATTCATTGTTTTACATAATTAATTCTTTATTGTTTTATTTTAATCTGTATATTTTCTTTGATTCGGCAACAGTGTGTTGTCGACATATTGTTTGTTTACTCGTCAATCAGTCTAGTTTAAATCAGCCAATAAAATTCATGTAGCTTATTCAAAGACCATTAAATTCAAAGGTTCCTTGATCAATTTGCGTGGAGTTTCCTTTGCTCAATTCTACAGAAACAATTCAAGTTATTCATCGCAGTACCTTAGCTCATAGAATTTGAGCTCGGTAGTTAACGCGAACACAGTTGTTATTTATTCCGAGAGATGGCGCAAGCTTTTAAACCTGTTCACCTTATCCATGATAATCTCTATGGCACAGCATGGCGATCAAATAAATATATATACCCATTGTCAGGGACACGGGACAAAGACTTCATAAATAAGGATTCCCATTGTGTCACTGGGTGATATCGGAATTTGTTTTTCCTCTCTTCATTCCATTCTTGGTTGGTCTTCTTGTCCTAGATCCTCGTGATTAGATGTGACAGTGATATTTTTATCACCTCTCAATGTATATAGGGATTGTCTGGGCAATAATTAAGGAACGTCGTGCACACAAATAGAGATATATCTGGAAAAGTAATTAATTAAAGCCTTCAAAAATTCTCATTATTCGACGTTGAGGTCACCTACACTGTCATCTTTTGACTTTTGCTAATCAATGACGTTTTGAAAAAATACACTCATAGAGAAAAGGAAGTTGTGCCTTTTAGCATGTATATCGGGATTCAGACAATAACTCTGAAAGATATTACAGTAACCTTTATTGAAGACACACGAGATAACAAAGTGTGAACAACCTCTGTCTCCTTAAAAAAAAAAAAAAGACGACTGACGATATCAAAGATTTGCCATTTCCTTTAGTTTTGTCCATGAGTGTACATTGTAAATGCAATGAACCCGTACATATCATTCACTGTAGATATTATGATCTAGATTGTTCATTTTGAAAGTGGTGTTTTAAAAAATATATTTTTGATCTGGAAAGAACATAAAATTAAAGTCTGTTCTGAATTAAAGATGGCCATAGTCCGAAACCATTATTTCCATGTGGGCGTTTTGAAGTGGACAAAGCTGGTGTTGTGGTTTTGACATCGTGTCGTCTGCTAGTTTGCAGAGACGGTCAAAAGATGACTCAGAGTTTTTACATCTACACTCATGGACAAAACTTAAGGAAGTTGTACCTTTCAGCATGTATATCGGGATTCAGACAATATAACTATGAAATATATTACAGTGACCTTTATTGAAGACACACGAGATAACCAATATGCACTCATGGACAAAACTTAAGGAAGTTGTACCTTTCAGCATGTATATCGGGATTCAGACAATATAACTATGAAATATATTACAGTGACCTTTATTGAAGACACACGAGATAACCAATATACACTCATGGACAAAACTTAAGGAAGTTGTACCTTTCAGCATGTATATCGGGATTTAGACAATATAACTATGAAATATATTACAGTGACCTTTATTGAAGACACACGAGATAACCAATATACACTCATGGACAAAACTTAAGGAAGTTGTACCTTTCAGCATGTATATCGGGATTTAGACAATATAACTATGAAATATATTACAGTGACCTTTATTGAAGACACACGAGATAACCAATATGCACTCATGGACAAAACTTAAGGAAGTTGTACCTTTCAGCATGTATATCGGGATTTAGACAATATAACTATGAAATATATTACAGTGACCTTTATTGAAGACACACGAGATAACCAATATACACTCATGGACAAAACTTAAGGAAGTTGTACCTTTCAGCATGTATATCGGGATTTAGACAATATAACTATGAAATATATTACAGTGACCTTTATTGAAGACACACGAGATAACCAATATACACTCATGGACAAAACTTAAGGAAGTTGTACCTTTCAGCATGTATATCGGGATTTAGACAATATAACTATGAAATATATTACAGTGACCTTTATTGAAGACACACGAGATAACCAATATACACTCATGGACAAAACTTAAGGAAGTTGTACCTTTCAACATGTATATCGGGATTTAGACAATAACTCTGAAATATATTACAGTGACCTTTATTGAAGACACACGAGATAACCAATATACACTAATGGACAAAACTTGAGGAAGTTGTACCTTTCAGCATGTATATCGGGATTTAGACAATAACTCTGAAAGATATTACAGTGACCTTTATTGAAGACACACGAGATAACCAATATACACTCATGGACAAAACTTAAGGAAGTTGTTCCTTTTAGCATGTATATCGGGATTTAGACAATAACTCTATGAAAGATATTACAGTGACCTTTATTGAAGACACACGAGAAAACCAATATACACTCATGGACAAAACTTCAGGAAGTTGTACCTTTTAGCATGTATATCGGGATTTAGACAATAACTCTATGCAATATATTACAGTGACCTTTATTGAAGACACACGAGAAAACCAATATACACTCATGGACAAAACTTAAGGAAGTTGTACCTTTCAACATGTATATCGGAATTTTGACAATAACTCTGAAAGATATTACAGTGACCTTTATTGAAGACACACGAGATAACCAATATACACTCATGGACAAAACTTAAGGAAGTTGTACCTTTCAGCATGTATATTGGGATTTAGACAATAACTCTGAAAGATATTACAGTGACCTTTATTGAAGACACACGAGATAACCAATATACACTCATGGACAAAACTTAAGGAAGTTGTACCTTTCAGCATGTATATCGGGATTTAGACAATATAACTATGAAATATATTACAGTGACCTTTATTGAAGACACACGAGATAACCAATATACACTCATGGACAAAACTTAAGGAAGTTGTACCTTTCAGCATGTATATCGGGATTTAGACAATATAACTATGAAATATATTACAGTGACCTTTATTGAAGACACACGAGATAACCAATATACACTCATGGACAAAACTTAAGGAAGTTGTACCTTTCAGCATGTATATCGGGATTTAGACAATATAACTATGAAATATATTACAGTGACCTTTATTGAAGACACACGAGATAACCAATATACACTCATGGACAAAACTTAAGGAAGTTGTACCTTTCAACATGTATATCGGGATTTAGACAATAACTCTGAAATATATTACAGTGACCTTTATTGAAGACACACGAGATAACCAATATACACTAATGGACAAAACTTAAGGAAGTTGTACCTTTCAGCATGTATATCGGGATTTAGACAATAACTCTGAAAGATATTACAGTGACCTTTATTGAAGACACACGAGATAACCAATATACACTCATGGACAAAACTTAAGGAAGTTGTTCCTTTTAGCATGTATATCGGGATTTAGACAATAACTCTATGAAAGATATTACAGTGACCTTTATTGAAGACACACGAGAAAACCAATATACACTCATGGACAAAACTTAAGGAAGTTGTACCTTTTAGCATGTATATCGGGATTTAGACAATAACTCTATGAAAGATATTACAGTGACCTTTATTGAAGACACACGAGAAAACCAATATACACTCATGGACAAAACTTAAGGAAGTTGTACCTTTCAACATGTATATCGGGATTTAGACAATAACTCTGAAAGATATTACAGTGGCCTTTATTGAAGACACACGAGATAACCAATATACACTCATGGACAAAACTTAAGGAAGTTGTACCTTTCAACATGTATATCGGGATTTAGACAATAACTCTGAAAGATATTACAGTGACCTTTATTGAAGACACACGAGATAACCAATATACACTCATGGACAAAACTTAAGGAAGTTGTACCTTTCAGCATGTATATTGGGATTTAGACAATAACTCTGAAAGATATTACAGTGACCTTTATTGAAGACACACGAGATAACCAATATACACTCATGGACAAAACTTAAGGAAGTTGTACCTTTCAACATGTATATCGGGATTTAGACAATAACTCTGAAATATATTACAGTGACCTTTATTGAAGACACACGAGATAACCAATATACACTCATGGACAAAAGTTAAGGAAGTTGTACCTTTCAGCATGTATATTGGGATTTAGACAATAACTCTGAAAGATATTACAGTGACTTTATTGAAGACACACGAGATAACCAATAAACACTCATGGACAAAACTTAAGGAAGTTGTACCTTTCAGCATGTATATCGGGATTTAGATAATAACTATGAAAGATATTACAGTGACCTTTATTGTGAAGACACCCGAGATAACCAAGTGTGAACAGCCACTGTCCCCTTAAAAAAAAAAAAAAAAATAGACGACCGTGACATCAAAATACAATCATTAGATCAATCTCCATCCGTAAAAATTTAATCCATCTAGATTTTATTTATAAAACGAAATATTTGCCGAAACCCAAAGAATTGGAGGCACCCTTCTATATACAGTTACGAGCGTCGTTCTTCATCTCTTAATCAGTTTTCGTCTCTGTCACCGTTTGCTTTTTTTTTTTTTTTTTGGAATGGCGCCCTCCTATTGGTTGGCTACGATCACGCCACCTTTGCCCCCCCCCCCCACTCGCTTTTTCGTTTTTGTAACTATTGTGTTGGAGCGGGTCGCTTCTTAAATAAATGCATATATTAGTTAATAACCAAATGGAATCCTCTCTTTCTCTTTCCCAGTAAGAGACGCCTACGGAAGCCAACAGTACATAGACAGATAAAGCACATAGGCTATAGTTATTAACTAAAATATGCATTTATTTAAGGCGCCAATTTATAAATGCAACAAATAGTATTTGAATCAAAACATTCAATCGGGTAAAACACGGGCGTTGCCCGGGTCATTCGGCTAGTATGGAAGAAGGTCGAGTAAGGAAAGTAGATATATAAAACGACAACGAACATCTGTAAGCCATTTGTCATCACTTCAAATCATACATCCCACAGAGGGGGGATTAGGTAGGCAATGATGGATTGAGAAAGATGTATTCCTGTGCGCGAAAGCCGATTATATTTAGTAACTCTCTGACCTCTTTTTTCTTTTCTTGGAGGTTTTTACTGGTTAAGTCCCCATTTGTCAGCAACGTTTCTTCTTTAGTTATTCACCATACATCTCGTGTCAGGAAGAAAAGTTTCTTTATAGGCTGATGGAAAATTCCACCTTAGGCACTATAGATAGGAAATGAAGACATCAAAACGCGAATGTTTCTTTGAAACATAAAACAAACTTCTACTTGGTGACCTGCCCTGAAGTCCTCCTCTACGTGGGGAGAAGCAGCACAAGTAAGGGACTACCCTGTAGGACGAAGTACGGTGTTGTGATCCCCGAGCCGTTACAGTAACCGTGAACAGGGAATTCTGAAATGTGGCTGACTATCGGGGCAATGACATCCTCCCTTTTCGTGGATGGACAAGACACCACCACCACAAACTTCTACTGTCCTTACTGTTATGAAACAAATAGTGTGCTGACTTGATTCAACAGTGGTGAACCCTCCCAGCGATTTTGCCAATTTAATATATCAACCCGCTTCTTAAAGCTCTAATTTCTTTTGTAATATATATTTTTCACTTTTTTGACAGTTGCAGTAGTTCTCACAGATATAGGGTGATAATCTTTTGTCCATTTCTCCGCAGGTGCTTTGAATAAAAACTTGATATTTTTGTCTTGAATAATATTATAAATACCTTTTTTAGAAATGTTGATATCATCTTGTTTGCATATTTTAATTATGTCCAAATAGGTAAGATTAGCTCTGGAAAGTCCTAAAATATAACCTCTTATGAAATTATTGTATTTGAAGGGCATTTTTTTTAAATAACAAAAGATATGTATTGCGTGTTGGAATTAGCTTAAGCCTTTTCGAATTCCACGTTGTTGATTTTTTAAAATAAAGTAATAGTTCCTTTTTTACACTAGGCGCTCGTTTCCTATAAGTGTGAACACCCTCTGTAATGTATTTGACAATTGTGTTCATTTTATGCTACACTGATGGATGGAATATCAGTAATGGTATTCAAATTGGCAACCGCTGGCAGGGTTCACCATTGCTGAGCTAAACCCTCCCAATATATTTTCATCGCAGTAAGGACAGTAGAAGTTTGTTTTATGTGTAAAAGTAACCTTCGTGCTTTAATGTTTTTCATTTGCTATATATAGATGGCTTTATATTAAGATACTATATAGAGTTTAGACAATTTTAATAATCATTATATATTAGTAAATTAAATTTTATTGCCCTCTATCGTTAAAATTTTACACAAATAAATTTACTGGCAATGCGTTTCTTTTTCAAATCTCTACAGACCTTACTGCAATGATATGATTTAATGAATGAGAGGGCTTGGCTCATCAGTAGTGAACCCTCTCAGCGGTTTCGCCAAATTAATCTCTAGACCGCTCTACTATTGTATTGGACTGGTTTTGTTATATACCCTGCATTTTCTATGGAAGGCAGCTAAATGGTGTTTAGTGAACTATGGACATAAGCTTATAGGTCTGTAGAGGTACATACATATAAATTTCAAGGTATTGCATCTAGCAAAGCTCTTCCGCGCAAAACATGTTTTCATAACCATTATATATTAGTAAATTAAATTTTATTGCCCTCTATCGTTAAAATTTTACACAAATAAATTTACTGGCAATGCGTTTCTTTTTCAAATCTCTACAGACCTTACTGCAATGATATGATTTAATGAATGAGAGGGCTTGGCTCATCAGTAGTGTATGTACCTCTACAGACCTATAAGCTTATGTCCATAGTTCACTAAACACCATTTAGCTGCCTTCCATAGAAAATGCAGGGTATATAACAAAACCAGTCCAATACAATAGTAGAGCGGTCTAGAGATTAATTTGGCGAAACCGCTGAGAGGGTTCACTACTGATGAGCCAAGCCCTCTCATTCATTAAATCATATCATTGCAGTAAGGTCTGTAGAGATTTGAAAAAGAAACGCATTGCCAGTAAATTTATTTGTGTAAAATTTTAATAATGTCCGTTAGTGGTACAGCATACGCATAAAGAGATATAAAAAGTTGCTGATAGCTTGCGCCATCTGTTGAAACAAATATCAACTATAATCTTTGATTTTTAATTAACTCAGAATTGGCCCCAATCACCCTTTTTTGATTAATCAAGAGATGCTAACCGTATTTGGCCAATTCAGAAATAATTAAAAAAATCAACGATTAATTGTTATTTATTCCGATAGATGGCGGAATATATAAGGATATATATATATATATAAGCATATCCTGACCAGGAGCACAAGTGCTTTACAGATGGCAGAGCGCCATCTGGTGGAATAGAAATCAACTAAACATTGATTTAGCCTGTTCCCTGATATTTGGCCAACCCAATATCTTGATAAATCAAGAAAAGCCATTTATTTTTAATATCAACTCCTGACCTTTTTATTTTTTCTATTATTTTTTCATATATATATTCTAAATTATTGGCAATCAATAAAACTTTCATATTTGAATAAGAACAAAGATAGAAAATATATTATTCCTAAAATGATAAAATCCCTTTATTTTATTATCCCATTGTATAATTATACAAGGTCATGGAGCCCAAAATTTAGTCCATAAGTCTCCATGATGGAAGCTCCAAGATGGTTGGCAATCCACCACATGGCAGTCAGACTTTGTCCACCTGATGAAACCCTTTAAAAGTATTAAATCAAGCTTTATCCATAATATCGAGAACGCACTACGAAGAATACAAACAAAAGTTTAATAAATAGGGGCAAAGAAAGGAGGATAGAAGACCATATAGGGTAGGAGAAAATGGAAATACTTCCTTGTACAGTAGAATGCTGTATTTACTCACGGCGTTTCATTGTCTGATGTTACCCGAGGATGTAAGAACAGGACGGACCATTTGTCTTCAAGAATCTAAGGAGGTGTGATTATAGCCGAACAATGGAGGGTGTGGATCCATATTTCATTAGAAGGTGTCAACGTAATGAAGGGCGAGATTTGGAATTACACCGACACGGGTCATTTCTCAATTTGGGATTATACAGGGCGTTGGCTACTCCCCTACAGAAACATCGCCTACTTACTGGAAATATATATTGATGAATATCCTCTATGTGTCCAGACATTTCTAGCTAAGTTGGTGGAGGATTGGTATAAACGGTTGATTTGCCACGACCTGATATCGAATCCCGCTTCTGACACTTTTTTTCTTAAGAAACAAATAGCTTCAATGGCCTCGATTCTTGAAAAATTCCAACACCAATAGTAAGTATAAATAACTAAATGGGACTCTGATATATCACAATCCATACAAAGGTACTACAATCCATTCAAAGTATCCGACCTAAGTACGCCATTGTTGATACAGTACCACAATCCATTCAGAGATCCGACCCAAGTACGCCATTGTTGATACAGTACCACAATCCATTCAGAGATCCGACCCAAGTACGCCATTGTTGACACAGTACCACATTCCATTCAAAGATCCTACCCAAGTACACCATTGTCGACACAGTACCACATTCCATTCAAAGATCCGTTGTTGACACAGTACCACAATCCATTCAAAGATCCGACCCAAGTACACCATTGTTGATACAGTACCACATTCCATTCAAAGATCCGACCCAAGTACAACATTGTTGATACAGTACCACATTCCATTCAAAGATCCGACCCAAGTACAACATTGTTGATACAGTACCACATTCCATTCAAAGATCCGACCCAAGTACAACATTGTTGATACAGTACCACAATCCATTCAAAGATCCGACCCAAGTACAACATTGTTGATCAGTACCACATTCCATTCAAAGATCCGACCCAAGTACAACATTGTTGATACAGTACCACATTCCATTCAAAGATCCGACCCAAGTACACCATTGTCGACACAGTACCACATTCCATTCAAAGATCCGTTGTTGGCACAGTACCACAATCCATTCAAAGATCCGACCAAGTACAACATTGTTGACACAGTACCACAATCCATTCAAAGATCCGACCCAAGTACAACATTGTTGATACAGTACCACATTCCATTCAAAGATCCGACCCAAGTACAACATTGTTGATACAGTACCACATTCCATTCAAAGATCCGACCCAAGTACAACATTGTTGATACAGTACCACAATCCATTCAAAGATCCGACCCAAGTACGTCATTGTTGATACAGTACTACAATCCATTCAAAGATCCGACCCAAGTACGCCATTGTTGACACAGTACCACATTCCATTCAAAGATCCATTGTTGATCCAGAGTACCACAATCCATAAAGCAATGGATCGACCATTCCAACGGTCCAGCAAGGAACAAAAAGTAAAAGAATTTATCCTTGACCGTCAAGCCATCTCCCTGGAGCTATTTTGGAATGTCACTATCAAAATTCTCGTTAACTTCGGCCGTGAAGAGATAAAAAGATCGCTAAACCAATTTATTTAAGCAATGGGCTCCGTTTTTCTCATTTGCAGAGTCTATAATTAGATTTTCCTTTCTGGACACTTTCTAATGGCGTCAGCTGGACATAAACTCGGACGCTCAATTACGTTAGAGGTTGTTGACCGGTCAGTGGACTTTCTCCGCCGTGCACCCATCCTTTCTGTACTTCCCTTTTTGTGTTCCTATACCTCTTGGTCACTTAAATACGTTCTCCGCCGTGCACCCATCCTTTCGGTACTTCCCTCTTTGTGTTCCTATACCTATTGGTCACTTAAATACGTTCTCCGCCGTGCACCCATCCTTTCGGTACTTCCCTCTTTGTGTTCCTATACCTATTGGTCACTTAAATACGTTCTCCGCCATGCACCCATCCTTTCTGTACTTCCCTCTTTGTGTTCCTATACCTCTTGGTCACTTTAGTACTTTCTCCGCCGTACACCCATCCTTTCTGTACTTCCCTCTTTGTGTTCCTATACCTCTTGGTCACTTTAGTACTTTCTCCGCCGTACACCCATCCTTTCTGTACTTCCCTCTTTGTGTTCCTATACCTCTTGGTCACTTTAGTACTTTCTCCGCCGTACACCCATCCTTTCTGTACTTCCCTCTCTGTGTTCCTATACCTCTTGGTCACTTTAGTACTTTCTCCGCCGTGCACCAATCCTTTCTGTACTTCCCTCTCTGTGTTCCTATACCTCTTGGTCACTTTAGTACTTTCTCCGCCGTGCACCAATCCTTTCTGTACTTCCCTCTCTGTGTTCCTATACCTCTTGGTCACTTTAGTACTTTCTCCGCCGTGCACCCATCCTTTCTGTACTTCCCTCTCTGTGTTCCTATACCTCTTGGTCACTTTAGTACTTTCTCCGCCGTGCACCCATCCTTTCTGTACTTCCCTCTCTGTGTTCCTATACCTCTTGGTCACTTTAGTACTTTCTCCGCCGTGCACCCATCCTTTCTGTACTTCCCTCTCTGTGTTCCTATACTTCTTGGTCACTTTAGTACTTTCTCTGCCGTGCATCCATCCTTTCTGTACTTCCCTCTCTGTGTTCCTATACTTCTTGGTCACTTTAGTACTTTCTCTGCCGTGCATCCATCCTTTCTGTACTTCCCTCTCTGTGTTCCTATACTTCTTGGTCACTTTAGTACTTTCTCCGCCGTGCACCCATCCTTTCTATACTTCTTTCTCTGTGTTCTTATACCTCTTGGTCACTTTAGTACTTTCTCCGCCGTGCACCCATCCTTTCTGTACTTCCCTCTCTGTGTTCCTATACCTCTTGGTCACTTTAGTACTTTCTCCGCCGTGCACCCATCCTTTCTGTACTTCCCTCTCTGTGTTCCTATACCTCTTGGTCACTTTAGTACTTTCTCCGCCGTGCATCCATCCTTTCTGTACTTCCCTCTCTGTGTTCCTATACCTCTTGGTCACTTTAGTACTTTCTCCGCCGTGCACCCATCCTTTCTGTACTTCCCTCTCTGTGTTCCTATACCTCTTGGTCACTTTAGTACTTTCTCCGCCGTGCACCCTTCCTTTCTGTACTTCTTTCTCTGTGTTCCTATACCTCTTGGTCACTTTAGTACTTTCTCCGCCGTGCACCCATCCTTTCTGTACTTCCCTCTCTGTGTTCCTATACCTCTTGGTCACTTTAGTACTTTCTCCGCCGTGCACCCATCCTTTCTGTACTTCCCTCTCTGTGTTCCTATACCTCTTGGTCACTTTAGTACTTTCTCCGCCGTGTACCCATCCTTTCTGTACTTCTTTCTCTGTGTTCCTATACCTCTTGGTCACTTTAGTACTTTCTCCGCCGTGCACCCATCCTTTCTGTACTTCTTTCTCTGTGTTCCTATACCTCTTGGTCACTTTAGTACTTTCTCCGCCGTGCATCCATCCTTTCTGTACTTCCCTCTCTGTGTTCCTATACCTCTTGGTCACTTTAGTACTTTCTCCGCCGTGTACCCATCCTTTCTGTACTTCCCTCTCTGTGTTCCTATACCTCTTGGTCACTTTAGTACTTTCTCCGCCGTGCACCCATCCTTTCTGTACTTCTTTCTCTGTGTTCCTATACCTCTTGGTCACTTTAGTACTTTCTCCGCCGTGCACCCATCCTTTCTGTACTTCCCTCTCTGTGTTCCTATACCTCTTGGTCACTTTAGTACTTTCTCCGCCGTGCACCCATCCTTTCTGTACTTCCCTCTCTGTGTTCCTATACCTCTTGGTCACTTTAGTACTTTCTCCGCCGTGCACCCATCCTTTCTGTACTTCTTTCTCTGTGTTCCTATACCTCTTGGTCACTTTAGTACTTTCTCCGCCGTGCATCCATCCTTTCTGTACTTCCCTCTCTGTGTTCCTATACCTCTTGGTCACTTTAGTACTTTCTCCGCCGTGCATCCATCCTTTCTGTACTTCCCTCTCTGTGTTCCTATACCTCTTGGTCACTTTAGTACTTTCTCCGCCGTGTACCCATCCTTTCTGTACTTCCCTCTCTGTGTTCCTATACCTCTTGGTCACTTTAGTACTTTCTCCGCCGTGCACCCATCCTTTCTGTACTTCTTTCTCTGTGTTCCTATACCTCTTGGTCACTTTAGTACTTTCTCCGCCGTGCACCCATCCTTTCTGTACTTCCCTCTCTGTGTTCCTATACCTCTTGGTCACTTTAGTACTTTCTCCGCCGTGCACCCATCCTTTCTGTACTTCCCTCTCTGTGTTCCTATACCTCTTGGTCACTTTAGTACTTTCTCCGCCGTGCACCCATCCTTTCTGTACTTCTTTCTCTGTGTTCCTATACCTCTTGGTCACTTTAGTACTTTCTCCGCCGTGCATCCATCCTTTCTGTACTTCCCTCTCTGTGTTCCTATACCTCTTGGTCACTTTAGTACTTTCTCTGCCGTGCATCCATCCTTTCTGTACTTCCCTCTCTGTGTTCCTATACCTCTTGGTCACTTTAGTACTTTCTCCGCCGTGTACCCATCCTTTCTGTACTTCCCTCTCTGTGTTCCTATACCTCTTGGTCACTTTAGTACTTTCTCCGCCGTGCATCCATCCTTTCTGTACTTCCCTCTCTGTGTTCCTATACCTCTTGGTCACTTTAGTACTTTCTCCGCCGTGCATCCATCCTTTCTGTACTTCCCTCTCTGTGTTCCTATACCTCTTGGTCACTTTAGTACTTTCTCCGCCGTGTACCCATCCTTTCTGTACTTCCCTCTCTGTGTTCCTATACCTCTTGGTCACTTTAGTACTTTCTCCGCCGTGCACCCATTCTTTTTGTACTTCTTTCTCTGTGTTCCTATACCTCTTGGTCACTTTAGTACTTTCTCCGCCGTGCACCCATCCTTTTTGTACTTCTTTCTCTGTGTTCCTATACCTCTTGGTCACTTTAGTACTTTCTCCGCCGTGCACCCATCCTTTCTGTACTTCCCTCTCTGTGTTCCTATACTTCTTGGTCACTTTAGTACTTTCTCCGCCGTGCACCCATCCTTTCTGTACTTCCCTCTCTGTGTTCCTATACCTCTTGGTCACTTTAGTACTTTCTCCGCCGTGCACCCATCCTTTCTGTACTTCCCTCTCTGTGTTCCTATACTTCTTGGTCACTTTAGTACTTTCTCCGCCGTGCACCCATCCTTTCTGTACTTCCCTCTCTGTGTTCCTATACTTCTTGGTCACTTTAGTACTTTCTCCGCCGTGCACCCAATTTTAATTTTTTCCCTAACCATTTTAATATAAGGTTTGGCAAAGGAATAATTATCATTAAGTATATATAGTAATTATATATTAAATAATCTTTTATTTTTTATATATGTTTTAATATCATAATGAATATACAATTATATATATATTGAATTTACATCACATATATTATTATATATATATATATATGAAAAAACAATAGAAAAAATAAAAGATAAGTGGGTCAGGTGTTGATATTAAAAATAAAGAAGGCATCTCCTGACCACGAGCACATGTGGTCAGGAGATGCCTTCTTTATTTTTAATATATATATATATATATATTAAAATTAGGATATTTCCCCCTTTTTTTTCCACCTATAAAATTTTTTGGGTCATCTTGTAAAGAATTAAAATGTCTTAATAAAGGCTCATGAAAATAACTCAATCAATGCTCTCTTTTTGCAAATTATTTGCCAATTACATGAAGAAAAAAAAAACATCTCTATTTTGCCTGGGTATCCTAAATTAATTTTTTTCTAGCAGAATTTAGGCCAATTTCTACATCGTCTGACAAAAAAAATCATTGTCTATTTTTTTTTCAACGTATGCGTGTTTCTATGATTTTCTCCCCCTGGAGCACTACGTACTTCATATAATTGTTACATTTTGTTTGGCAGTTTAATTTTGCTTCTGACCTGATTTCTACCAAGCTTTTCACCTTTAACCTTTTCTATACTATTGAGATGTTATTTGTTTTTTTTTTTATGTTGGTGTTATTAAGTTGGGTTATATAAAGAATGTATTTATTTTTGCTAGGTTGTTGGTTACTGAGTGTCTTGCGATGTTAAAAAACTGTATAATATCTTTTGTGGTAGCTTTCTCTTATAATATTTGGTATTTAAAAATGTCAATAAACGTTTTTCTCTCCCTACTTATAGTTGGTGGAACTCTATTTTTTAAAATAGACGGATATTCTCTCCTATCCTCCATCTATGGAGAGGTTCCTGAGGATAAAGTACTGGGGGCGGTCCTATATCTCCCTGACAGGGAGCAACTCCTCAGACAGCTCTCGTCAGAAAACAAGACCATTCTGTGCGAATTCCTCAACATGGCAATTGAGCATGTTAGGGATAACAACTCCATTTTGTCCAAGCACCTATCCGGACTCAGGGCGGCTTGTAGCCCTTGATGTAATCTAGACGTCCCTCGGGGAAGTCTGATGTCATGTATATATTTTATTATAATGTTGCTAGCTGTAATCTTGTGACTTTGTTTTGATGTTGACTGGAAAACAATAAAGTATGTGTCAATCTCTCTCTCCCCTTACTTATAATTTAATAAAATCAATAGAGCACATCCAGGACTAAGTTTCTTGTATATATTTTTTAATAAATTATCTAGTGTTTGGGTTGACATTCCTTCTCTATATATTATATACAAGTATTGGGTTGTACCGTTTCTGTATCCCTTTGTTTCATAATGGCTTTTGTTGCTATACGATAAAGTGTTTATATTCTTTAAATAGTACTTGTTCTTCTCTACATACCTGTATTATTTGTTTTTAAAAAACGTAATTTTTCCCCCAGGCTTGAAAATGGAATATCCAGGAAGCAAAAAATAATAATTTTCAACATCTGCTTTTCTTTGCTTTTCATCGAGGTCAAAAAGCAGCTGAAGCAGCTCAGGACATATGCAACATGTATGGAAAAGGTGTCATAGGGGAGCAAGCAGCACAAAAATGGTTTGCAAAGTTCAAAAACAGCGACTTAGACCTTGAAGACACGCCTCGAAGCAAGACGACCCTCAGAATTCGATGAGGAACATCTAAAGGCCCTGTTGAAGGAAGATGGTCGCCAAACAACCTGTGAGTTGGCCGAAAAAATGAAATGTAGTTCTGTGACCATCTCCAACCATCTTCAATCAATAGGTTTTTCTCAAAAACTCGGAGCTTGGGTGCCTCACTAGCTTGATGAAACCAACAAAGAAAATCGCCTTCAAATCGCGGCTCAACATCTCGCACGCCATCAATCAACACGGGACCATAAACAACGATTTTTATACCGAATCGTTACGGGAGATTAAAAATTGTGTCTTAAAATTGTGAATATGAAGCAAAGAAAATAGTGGGGGCTCGAGTAGATACGCCGAAGCCAAGAATAAAGCAAGATCTTTACCCACAAGAGGCTATGATCTGCGTTTTTTAGGACTGCGAAGGTGTGCTGTACTGGGCAATGCTCGAAAGGAATGCCACGGTCAACAAGGACCTCTACATTGCCTAATTACATCGCGTGAATGAGGCTATTCAACAGAAAAGACCCGATCGACAAGGTCAAATCATTCTCATTAACGACAACGCTAGGTCGCATGTTGTACAAGTCGTCAAAGCCGCCCTTCAAGAGCTCAAATGGGAAGTTCTACAGAACCCGCCGTACTCTCCGGACCTTTCGCCAACCGATTACCACTTTTTCCGCTCCATGTCAAACCATATGAGAAGCACTACCTTCGATGATGAAGAGGACCTCAAAACCTGGCTCAACAACTTCTTCGACACCAGACCGGGCGATTTTTGGCGGAACGGCATCAACAAACTAGTCGAACGTTGGGAGGAGGTCGTAAATAATAATGGAGAATACATAATTGATTAATTAATTGTTATAATTATGTTTTTTTTTGTCTAAATAAAATTGTCGAATAAAACCGAACGAATTTTACTTTACAACCCAATAGTATCTATCTTGTAGTTATCTATAAGTTATACTTCTAGTTGCCCCTGTTGTGAATGGCATGTTAGCCCGAATGCTAGAGAAATATAAATGGTGCAAAAAACTTAGCCTTGGATGCTTTATTATTATTATTTTTTATTATTATTATTATTATTTGCTTATCCCTAGTACACGTGGTACAGGCCATGATAATCAAGGTGGGTAGTTAGCGACTGCTTTTTACTGTAAGCGCACCACATGTCTACACATTTGAAAAGCAGTTCGACTTTGCACTTACAAATGCCAGAGCCCCGTTTGGTTACTTGCACTCGCTGGTGGGGTTGGACTTTTGCAAGAATCGGGGGCCATTGGAGCATTTTTAAACAGAAAAAAGTGTCCAATGCGGGAATCGAACCCGGGTCCTAGTGGTCGAAAACCAAACGGTTTAACCAGCCTTCCACCGACCCTCGGATGCTTTATTGATTTTATGAAATCAACATGTCAATGTTTTCAATGTTAAATTTTTAATTTCAAATTCGTTTTTTAAAAAAATGATTGACTATTAAAAATTCTTATGGATAAAATAGGTAAAAAAAAAAAACCTTTAGGGAAAACAAAACAGAGAACGAGTAGCAAATAATTTTTTTATGTGCAAACTATGCTGTTTCGGCCTGGTTCCTGGTTACAAAATAACTTTACTAGGTACCAGTCAGAAAGAGAAACCTAGCTGATGATATTTACAGCAATGATAAATATATGAGATGGTTAATACAAAACCGCCATCTATATACAACGAATAAAGACATTAAGACGCGAATGTTTCTTTTCACAAATAAATCAAACTTCTACTGTCCTTACTGCGATGAAAAAATATTGTGAGGGCAGGCTCATCAGTGGTGAACCCTCCCAGCGGTTTCGCCAATTTAATCTACCAGACCGCTTCTTTAGAGCTCTAAAACTCTATTGGATCATTTTGCTTTTATATTCTACACTGAAGAGTGGAATCTTAGAAATGGTATTTAAGAAAACTGTGGACATAAGCTTCTAGGACAGTAGAATTGCATTTAAATATTTGCATCGAGCAATGCTCTTCCGCAAACAATACAAATAGCAATAACGCGTCATACAACGAATGAAGACATTAAGACGCGAATGTTTCTTTTGACAAATAAATCGAACTTTTACTGTATTTACTGCGATGAAAAATATTAGCACAAAGTGTCCATCGCGGGATTCGATCCCGGTTCATGGCTGTCGGAAATCGAGGGTTTCATCTCCTCGTCTACCGACTTCAGGCAAGCTGTTTCTGGTTCCAGGGTCCAAAATAACTTTACTGGGTGCCGCTCAAAAAGAACAACCTAGTTTATGATATTTACAACAATTCTATATACAGTTACGAGCGTCATGCGTTCTTAATAATTCTTCATCTCTGTCACCGTTTGCTTTTTTTTTTTTTGGAATGGCGCTCTCCTATTGGTTGGCTACGATCACGCCACCTTTGCCCCCCCCCCCCCCACTCGCTTTTTGGTTTTTGTAACTATTGTGTTGGAGTGGGTCGCTCCTTAAATAATCTATTGTTAACAATACCTCATTATAGGTCCGCAAATATCGAAAGTATAGGTATGTAGCTTTTGTACTATTAAGGTGTATATATATATACACATACTTATGTACATATGTAAGTACTATTATCATTAGGGATATATATGTCACATCTACATAAATGTAGATATAATACTATATACTCTACTAATATATGCATTTATATAAGGCGCCAATTTATAATTGTAACAAATAGTATTTGAATAAAAACATTCAATCGGGTAAAACACGGGCGTTGCCCGGGTCATTCGGCTAGTGAATAATACGTGAAGGTTATTCACATATTAAAACAAAGTGTCCAAAACGGGATTCCATTCTGGTTTATGGCTGTCGAAGGTTTTACCCACTCATCCACCGACCTTTTTCGTGGCAGCTATATGTTGAATACATTTCACAGCAGCTTTTTTTTCAATTCCATAAAATTATATTTAAAGCCAAAAAGCTGTGTTGAATATTAGTGATAATTCAACTGGGATCGACTCTCTGAAAAATGAAAAAAATCAACAGATAATTGTTATTACTTTCCAATAGATGGCAGTGAGAAATCATAAACATTCGTTTGCATTATTAAAAAAATATTATTTGTTTATCTTATATATCCCGGAACTTCGTATTCTCAATTCTATAACTATTAAATAACTTTTTTTTTAGTTTTGACCATGCGTTTTTCTTTCGGAAGATCTAATGATATTATTACATATTTACATGACAAAAATGTATATATGAATAAAACAAAGCATCAAGGGCTGCGTTTCTTTATTAAAACAAATATATTCGAGCTTTCGGGCACATACGCCCTTCTACAGGAATTAATAAACAATAATCCAACTAGTTTGAAATAATATTTATATTTAAATTTAACGTGCATATCCACGATACACGTGCATTTCAATTTGCAAGGTATCCCATCAGACATGTGATATCTTATACTGTGAATGAATTATTTTTATCTTATTTTATTTAAGTCTATTGAATTATATGCTTCTGGTAAATCAATTCTGCGATTTATACTGTTATATTGTTTGGACACTATTGCTTCAATTATTAATCTTTGAAATTTATTATTAATATTGTTATAATGTACTTTAGGTTCATTTAAGTTAAATGTGTGTCCTGTTGAATTGGAGTGCTGTACTATTAATGATAATGGGTCATTTCTGTTTATGTTTCTTCTGTGTTCAATGATTCTATTATGCAATTTTCTTCCCGTTTCTCCTACATATTTGGCATTACAATTATTACATTCTATAGAATAAATTACCTCTTTTCTGCTTGATATATATTCAGTTTGCCTGTTTTTTGTAATCGGGTTTCTTAAGATATCTGATAAGTTGGGAGAGTTGCTATAAAAGGTTTTTATTCCATATTTATCTAGTGTTCTAGAAATGTGGATGGATTTCGGGGAATATGGGAAGTAACAATTCTGCCTATATATTTTAGTTTTTTGTGCTGACATATTAGATGTGACCTGTGCTTGATAGAAATGTTTTAAAATAAATGTTTTGGGATAACCAGCTGATGTCAAATTATTGATAACGGTTTGCGTCTCTTGCGTTTTGTATTGATTTAAAGAACAATGAGTATAAATTCTTTTAGTTAATGTTTTCACTGTGTTAATTTTATGACTAAAGAATTTATACTCATTGTTCTTTAAATCAATACAAAACGCAAGAGACGCAAACCGTTATCAATAATTTGACATCAGCTGGTTATCCCAAAACATTTATTTTAAAACATTTCTATCAAGCACAGGTCACATCTAATATGTCAGCACAAAAAACTAAAATATATAGGCAGAATTGTTACATCCCATATTCCCCGAAATCCATCCACATTTCTAGAACACTAGATAAATATGGAATAAAAACCTTTTATAGCAACTCTCCCAACTTATCAGATATCTTAAGAAACCCGATTACAAAAAACAGGCAAACTGAATATATATCAAGCAGAAAAGAGGTAATTTATTCTATAGAATGTAATAATTGTAATGCCAAATATGTAGGAGAAACGGGAAGAAAATTGCATAATAGAATCATTGAACACAGAAGAAACATAAACAGAAATGACCCATTATCATTAATAGTACAGCACTCCAATTCAACAGGACACACATTTAACTTAAATGAACCTAAAGTACATTATAACAATATTAATAATAAATTTCAAAGATTAATAATTGAAGCAATAGTGTCCAAACAATATAACAGTATAAATCGCAGAATTGATTTACCAGAAGCATATAATTCAATAGACTTAAATAAAATAAGATAAAAATAATTCATTCACAGTATAAGATATCACATGTCTGATGGGATACCTTGCAAATTGAAATGCACGTGTATCGTGGATATGCACGTTAAATTTAAATATAAATATTATTTCAAACTAGTTGGATTATTGTTTATTAATTCCTGTAGAAGGGCGTATGTGCCCGAAAGCTCGAATATATTTGTTTTAATAAAGAAACGCAGCCCTTGATGCTTTGTTTTATTCATATATAAATCTTACAGGGCTTTTTCAATTGACAAAAATGTATGAACTAAAATATAGTATATATAAGGGGTGAAAAGTAAATTAATTTTCTTTATTGTTTGGAGATTTATATATATATTAAAAATAAAGAAGGCATCTCCTGACCACGAGCACATGTGCTTTTTAGATGGCAGAGCGCCATCTAGTGGAGCAAAAATAAACTAAACGTTTATATATATATATATATATATATATATATATATATATATATATATATATAGATGGAAAATTTTCCGGGAGGAAATTGATCCATAGAAGCATAGGGCGCCTCTCCCGTCAAAATAAACGTCAAAATCTGACGCCATCTATTGACCGTCGTTATTACCAAAGCTGGTGTTGTGGTTTTGTCACCGACCCGAGGCCGTTAGTTGCGGCGACGGTCAATAGATGGCGTCAGATTTTGACGTGAGAGGCGCCCTATGCTCCTATGGATATATATATATATTATATAAATATAAAGTTGCAGGAGGATGGTATTCACGTACCAAAAGAGGCACCTCTCCCTTTAAAATTGCATGAAAACAATGTTAGCGTATCACCTCAGTAAAAAACTTAAATGTGACGTTAAAGAATGTTGTGGCCCATTACATGATAGCCATGTTGAATTGTAGCTACATTCTGGGGCTGTTACACTATTTGTAATTATGATACATATGAAAATGTTGTGTGCATATATATATATTGACGTATATATTACTACATATATACAAAAACTATAATAAAAAGCATTTATTGAGGACATACGTCCCATACAGGATTCTCCCAGATAGGTAAACAGAAGTAAACATAACAGTTATCTACAGAAAGTGGAGATTAACATCGACCTTTCTTCAAGTTGGATCCCTTATATATACATTTAACAACAACAAAAGTCTTTATTAGAGACACTCGTGCCATACAGGATTCTCCCAGATAGGTAAACAGAAGTAAACAGTTATCTACAGAAAGTGGAGATTAACATCGACCTTTCTTCAAGTTGGATCCCTTATATATACATTCAACAACAACAAAAGTCTTTATTAGAGACACTCGTGCCATACAGGATTCTCCCAGATAGGTAAACAGAAGTAAACAGTTATCTACAGAAAGTGGAGATTAACATCGACCTTTCTTCAAGTTGGATCCATTATATACACATTCAACAACAACAAATCCTTTATTAAGGACACTGGTCCCATACAGGATTCTCCAAGATAGGTAAACAGAAGTAAACAGTTATCTACAGAAAGTGGAGATTAACATCGACCTTTCTTCAAGTTGGATCCATTATATACACATTCAACAACAACAAATCCTTTATTAAGGACACTGGTCCCATACAGGATTCTCCAAGATAGGTAAACAGAAGTAAACAGTTATCTACAGAAAGTGGAGATTAACATCGACCTTTCTTCAAGTTGGATCCATTATATACACATTCAACAACAACAAATCCTTTATTAAGGACACTGGTCCCATACAGGATTCTCCAAGATAGGTAAACAGAAGTAAACAGTTATCTACAGAAAGTGGAGATTAACATAGACCTTTCTTCAAGTTGGATCCATTATATACACATTCAACAACAACAAATCCTTTATTAAGGACACTGGTCCCATACAGGATTCTCCCAGATAGGTAAACAGAAGTAAACAGTTATCTACAGAAAGTGGAGATTAACATCGACCTTTTTTCAAGTTGTTCATCATCTGTCTTGCGCCTATTGTCTATACTGTTATCCAGAATTTGTATAAAGGTTAATGCATTGAGGGTTTGCTTTTTTAATACTTCTTCCAATAAAACAAGTGATTTGTTATATAACCAATATTATTCTTTCCTTTTCTTCTTTTTCTCTTTTCTGAGCAAGGATTCAATTTCTTCCCCTGCTTCTCATCTCTTTTTAGATTTATTTCTAACAGGAGAATTGTCTGTATAAGACGGAATGTCTTAATAAAGGCTTGTGTGTGTATATAACCAATAATTTATATAATTACATATATATATAAATACGCTAAGTATAGCTATGTTCCAGTAGGCCACATGTCATTATACTTGGTCGTTAGAAGTCTGAGGAAGCCGGTAAGGTTAATATCCATGACCCCATCTAGACAAATGGTCCCAGCTGGTAAAGCTTCCTCCAGTTTTTTTCTCCCATGTGTTTATCTCTCAAGTTACTTGACCATATCCTCTTAGACATTTCAAGGAAGATTTGGTATAATTATTATATTTTCATATTCAGCAGTGAGGAATTTAAGGAAAACGCGGTATGAATACAGATATGTAATACAAGTTTCACATTTCTTATCACAATTTTACTGCTCACTTTCTCAAACTAAAATTGTTTTTGATTGAATTATGATTTTTTCGAGTTATTTTTTAAAATTATATTTATATTCGTTTTAAAGAAGGTTAAAAAGATTTTTAAAGTCTGTGAATGATCATATACAAGTATATAATTGTATATACACTCATGGGCAAAACTTAAGGAAGTAGAAAGTCTGATGTCGCCTAACGCCTGTTTTTTTTTTTTTTAAGAAACAGAGGCTGTTCCCACTTGGTTATCTCGTGTGTCTTCAATGAAAGTTATACATTCTGAAAAGTACAACTTAAGTTTTGTACATGGGTGTCCTTCAACCTTTTCAAAACCTTATTCCGAAGTTTCAGCATCCCGATGTCGTCCTCTTTAAAGATAACTATTACTATGTTACTCTGTTTACTTATAGCCATGAATGATATGCAAAATGGCGTTTAACCCAACACAAATACCGATACCTTCAAAAAGGTATTTCACAATAAATATTCCGTTTCGACATTTTCCATAGAAAACAACTATTTTATCATTCATACTAGGAATGGGTTTAGTTGCTGTTGTTTTCGTGTCCAATGAAGAGCCTCAGATGTCTCCATGCATCTCGATCACAGCAGCAGCAATGTCGACTATCTTGGGTGTGTATACTGTATTGTTGTTGTCGTGTCCAATGAAGAGTCTCAGATGTCCCCATGCATCTCTATCACAGCAGTCGCAATGTTCTCTATCTTGGGTGTGTATACTGTATTGTTGTTGTTGTCGTGTCCAATGAAGAGCCTCAGATGTCTCCATGCATCTCCATCACAGCAGCAGAAATGTCGACTATCTTGGATGTGTATACTGTATTGTTGTTGTTGTCGTGTCCAATGAAGAGCCTCAGATGTCTCCATGCATCTCCATCACAGCAGCAGAAATGTCGACTATCTTGGATGTGTATACTGTATTGTTGTTGTTGTCGTGTCCAATGAAGAGTCTCAGATGTCCCCATGCATCTCTATCACAGCAGTCGCAATGTTCTCTATCTTGGGTGTGTATACTGTATTGTTGTTGTTGTCGTGTCCAATGAAGAGCCTCAGATGTCTCCATGCATCTCCATCACAGCAGCAGAAATGTCGACTATCTTGGATGTGTATACTGTATTGTTGTTGTTGTCGTGTCCAATGAAGAGCCTCAGATGTCTCCATGCATCTCCATCACAGCAGCAGCAATGTCCACTATCTTGGGTTGTATACTGTATTGTTGTTGTTGTCGTGTCCAATGAAGAGCCTCAGATGTCTCCATGCATCTCCATCACAGCAGCAGCAATGTCCACTATCTTGGGTGTGTAAAGCTGCTGCTCTGGGTGGAGTGGTATGGGTTTAGTTGATCTAAGGATTAAAAGATGTAGGATTGGAGGGATAATGGTATATTGATTCATCATAATCATCGTTATCTATAATCGTATTTGCATATAAAAGATCACCAATAGAGAAACAAGGAGATCTATGTAAATAGAAAGGCATGTACAATATGCAAATGCATCTATTTGTAAAGAGAAAGTATAGGTGATTTATAAATTGTAACTCTATGAAGCTATAGAATAAGGTGAATCAAGAATTCCAGAGATGTCTATCAATGCAGCATTACTCGATGCATATCCTTGTAATTATATGTATGAAACTCTACAGACCTATAAGCTTATGTTCATAGGATCCCTAAACACCCCTAAGCTGCTTTCCTTAGTAACTGCACAGGGTATATAAGGAAACCAGTCCAATACAATAGTAGAGCGGTCTGGAGATTAATTTGGCGAAACCGCTGAGAGGGTTCACTACTGATGATCCAAACCTCTTAGCTAATATGCTTTATCATTGCAGTAAGCTCTGTAGAGATAACAATTGATAATATATATATCATAAGAAAAATATTGCCGAAAATAATACAGTTAAACCTCTTTATAACGACCCCTCTTGGGACTCACCAAAATAGGGTGCTATAGACAGGTCACTTTTGATGTAAATCGCATCGTACTACGTATTTACAATCATGCGCTATAGAGAGGGAGGCGCTATAGACAGGTTTAACTGTAGTTATAAATTTTATCGATAGATGGCAATTGTAATTTACTATTTCTTCTCTTGTCTGTGGCTGCTTACGAGAAGCTCGCTGATAAATTCTTCAAATATTTGTTATGTTCTCCTAATTCTAGTTGTCTCTTGTATATTATAGCCTAGCATACAATTTAAAAAGAATCGCGTTACTAATAAATTCATTCCTAATATTCATACAAAATCAGTTTGTTGTTTTTAATGTCCATCAAGTCAAATTTGGTGACTATATGGAAAAATATCCTCCAATTTGATCTGTTAGTGATCATCACACAGCGCATCTAATGACCTTCGGTAATTTTCATGAGCCTTTATAGCCAGCTCATTGCAGGTCTTCTTCCTCTCTTTCTTCAATTTTTCCCAACATCTTTTATAAACCATTTTCTTTCATTATTTGTCCGAAGTACAGAATGTACACTCATGGACAAAACTTAAGGAAGTTGTACTTTTTACCATGTATATCGGGATTCAGACAATAACTCTGAAAGATATTACAGTGACCTTTATTGAAGACACACGAGATAACCAATATACACTCATGGACAAAACTTAAGGAAGTTGTACCTTTTAGCATGTATATCAGGATTGAGACAATAACTCTGAAAGATATTACAGTGACCTTTATTGAAGACACACGAGATAACCAAGTGTGAATACACTCATGGACAAAACTTAAGGAAGTTGTACCTTTTAGCATTTATATCAGGTTTGAGACAATAACTCTGAAATATATTACAGTGACCTTTATTGAAGACACACGAGATAACCAATATACACTCATGGACAAAACTTAAGGAAGTTGTACCTTTTAGCATGTATATCAGGATTGAGACAATAACTCTGAAAGATATTACAGTGACCTTTATTGAAGACACACGAGATAACCAAGTGTGAATACACTCATGGACAAAACTTAAGGAAGTTGTACCTTTTAGCATTTATATCAGGTTTGAGACAATAACTCTGAAATATATTACAGTGACCTTTATTGAAGACACACGAGATAACCAATATACACTCATGGACAAAACTTAAGGAAGTTGTACCTTTTAGCATGTATATCAGGATTGAGACAATAACTCTGAAAGATATTACAGTGACCTTTATTGAAGTCACGAGATAACCAATATACACTCATGGACAAAACTTAAGGAAGTTGTACCTTTTATCATGTATATCGGGAATATGACTCTGAAAGATATTACAGCGACCTTTATTGAAGACACACGTGATAACCAATATACATCCAATGACAAAACTTAAGGAAGGATATCTTTGATATCGCCGGTCGTCAGTTTTTTGTTTTTAAGAAGACAGAGGCTGTTCACACTTGGTAATCTCGTGTGTCTACAAAAAAAGATCACAGTGTATCAAATATCTTTCAGAGTTATTGTCCCGATATAAATGGTAACAGGTAAAACTACAAGTTTTGTCTATGAATGTATATAAACAGTAGGGAGATATTGAAGTGTTGGAGAAAGACCTGTATTGCTGTTATATCACTATAATGGGGCGTGAAACAATATTGGTTCAAGGTGACTTGGCACCCTATATAACCGATAGCGTGTTGACAAAGTTTCCTTATAGAGAACGACCAAGGTGAAGGTTGAAAAACTCTAAATTACTTCAATCAACTTGTGCCATTTTGAACATTAAATTTCATCTTTACAATGGCTTTGGTCTTAATAGATTTCAAAGAAGTTGTAAGAGAACATGTGTAAAATCTTTTTTTTTTTCATTTTTACAGCACATTCCACGTACATTCGATCGAATAATTCAACTTTCATAGAATGTATCGATCAATTCGAATGTCGAATCAAAGTGCTGAATCTAAGATTATCTTCCTGAAATGAGTTGAAAAATGCAGAGAAGATATGGTTGATTGAAATGCGTGGTAGTTCGTGGTTCTTAAACGACTGAAGACAAATGATATTTAGATCAACAAGCAATTCAAGGCCATGTTTCTTCAACTAATTTTATTTCTTTAGCTTTGGGGGGGACCAACATGCCATTCAACAAGAGAACTAGATGTATGACTTCTAGCTAACTCTACACGCCGAAGTCAAATGATAATAGACAAAATTACACATAGTACACGTAGTATAGGCTATGATAATCATGGTGGGTCGTAGTTAGCGACTGCTTTTACTTCAAGTTTACCACATATTTACACATGTAGAAAGCAGTTCGACTTACAAACGTGCCAGTACTGAACCACGTTTTGTTACTTGCGCTCTCTGGTGGGGTTGAACTTCTGAAAGAATCGGTGGTCATTGGAGCAATTTTTTTAATACAAAAAATGTCCCAATGCGGGGTTCGATCCCGGTATCGACGGTTTATACTATTCGTCCACTAACCTCAAGCCGAAATATATATATATATATTATTAGTAAATTAAATTTTATTGCCCTCTATCGTTAAAATTTTGCACAAATAAATTTACTGGCAATGCGTTTCTTTTTTAAATCTCTACATTGCAGTAAGGTCTGTAGAGATTTAAAAAAGAAACGCATTGCCAGTAAATTTATTTGTGCAAAATTTTATATATATATAATATATTTGCCTTATTCTGTCTGTCTGTCTGTCTGTCTGTTTGAAGCTCACGGATAGAATGCGCGCCCATTGGCCGCCAGCAAACACGTGACCTCCCTGCCCGCCCCCCTCTAGACAACCCTGTTATCAGCTGTGTGTTACATCCACCTGTCTATACAGACCACCCTGTCTATAGCGGTCACCCTAGGCAACCCTGTTATCAGCTGTGTGATACATCCACCTGTCTATACAGACCACCCTGTCTATAACGACCACCCTAGACAACCCTGTTATCAGCTGTGTGATACATCCACCTGTCTATACAGACCACCCTGTCTATAGCGTTCACCCTAGACAACCCTGTTATCAGCTGTGTGATACATCCACCTGTCTATACAGACCACCCTGTCTATAGCGACCACCCTAGACAACCCTGTTATCAGCTGTGTGATACATCCACCTGTCTATACAGACCACCCTGTCTATGGCGGTCACCTTCGGCAACCCTGTTATCATCAGTGTGATACATCCACCTGTCTATACAGACCACCCTGTCTATAGCGGTCACTTTCGGCAACCCTGTTATCAGCTGTGTGATACGTCCACCTGTCTAAACAGACCACCCTGTCTATAGCGACCACTCTAGACAACCCTGTTATCAGCTGTGTGATACATCCACCTGTCTATACAGACCACCCTGTCATAGCGGTCACCCTAGGCAACCCTGTTATCAGCTGTGTGATACATCCACCTGTCTATACAGACCACCCTGTCATAGCGGTCACCCTAGGCAACCCTGTTATCAGCTGTGTGATACATCCACCTGTCTATACAGACCACCCTGTCATAGCGGTCACCCTAGGCAACCCTGTTATCAGCTGTGTGATACATCCACCTGTCTATACAGACCACCCTGTCTATAGCGACCACTCTACAGCTGTGTGATACATTCACCTGTCTATACAGACCACCCTGTCTATAGCGGTCACTCTAGGCAACCCTATTATCAGCTGTGTGATACATCCACCTGTCTATACAGACCACCCTGTCTATAGCGGCCACCCAAGACAACGTTTTTGAGATATATTCGCACTCGGGTAAACCCCGGGCGTTGCCCGGGCCTTTCGTCTAGTATATATATATATATACTTATCCCTAGTACACGTAGTACAGGCCATGATAATCATGGTGGGTAGACGACTGCTTTACTGTAAGTGCACCACATGTCTACATATGTGAAAAGCAGTTCGACTTTTAGACTTACAAACGTGCCAGTACTTAACCCCGTTTTGTTACTTGTACTCACTGGTGGGGTTGGCCTTTTGCAAGAATCGGGAGCCATTGGAGCATTTTTTTTTGTTCAAATCAGAAAAGAGTTCCCAGGGCGGGATTCGATTCCGGGTCGTAGCGGTCGAAAACCAACGGTTTAGACCATCCTTCCACCGACCCCCATGTGTGAAAATAAGAACAAAATAGAAGAAGAAAAAAAGGTCAGTTGTTGATATTAAAAATAAAAAATACGTATCCTGACCTCTCACATGAGATTTTTCAGATGGCAGAGCGCCATCTAGTGGAACAACATTGTATACAGTATTTATATTCCTAGAAAGTGAGATATTTTTTCGAATATAACAACAAAAAAAGCCTTTTACTAAGACATTTCGTCTTATATAGACATATCCGGGGAGAGCCCAAGAAAGAAAAAGAAAGCAAACAATGTTGTGTCTAAATACAAGGTTGTCCCAAAAGTTCGTAAACACTTGCAAAAAATTGAAATATATGTTTGAGACATGTACATTGAAATACGTGTACCAATATTATTCGCCGTTATGTATAACTAGCCGAATGACCCGGGCAACGCCCGTGTTTTACCCGATTGAATGTTTTTATTCAAATACTATTTGTTACAATTATAATTTGGCGCCTTAAATAAATGCATAAGTTGGTTAATAACTATAGCCTATGTGCTTTATCTGTCTATTTACTGTTGGCTTCCGTAGGCGTCTCTTACTGGGAAAAAGAAAGAGAGGATTGCATTTGGTTATTAACTAATATATGCATTTATTTAAGGTGCGACCCGCTCCAACACAATAGTTACAAAAACCAAAAAGCGAGTGGGGGGCATGATGGGGGGGGGGGGGGCAAAGGTGGCGTGATCGTAGCCAACCAATAGGAGAGCGCCATTCCAAAAAAAAAAGCAAACGGTGACAGAGATGAAAACTGAAGAATTAAGAACGCATGACGCTCGTAACTGTTTATAGAATGTCTTTGTATTCGCCGTATATGTATTCGCTGTAATAATATAATTCGCCAAGTAATAAGAAAAACACGAAATTTTGGGACAACCTTATATTACCCTTCAATTGTTATCTACTCAAGGATTTGTCAAAATTTAGAACTTGCTACTCTAGTTATGTATAATGTATAATTAGGTTTTAGTTATGATAATTTGTATTAAAACTATTAGGAGAATGAGACCTGGCTTCGCCCGTGGTTCCACCTTAATGAGTGTTTATCCAGACAAAATCATTTTACACCACAGAATATGCAAATTTATAGGTACCAGTTATTTACAGTCTTGGTAGAGAGATTAGCAACTACTGTATGTCTTCTAGGTATCTTTTTCATTATTTAACAATATTATCAGATTTTCTACCGAACTGTAGAACTCTTAGTACAAGTAGAACTCTTAGTACAAGTAGAACTCTTAGTACAAGTAGAACTCTTAGTACAAGTAGAACTCTTAGTACAAGTAGAACTCTTAGTACAAGTAGAACTCTTAGTACAAGTAGACAAAGTTCTCATCAGCCAATGGATCAGAGAAAACTTGCAAGTCTTGGACTTATTACAATGATGAACATATTAGACTAAGGTTTTTTTTCTTTCCCCTTTAAGACATGGACAATACAACAACAAAAAATGCTTTATTAATACTTTCTAGTCTTACACAGATTCTCCAAGCAGAAATGTAGGATACATGCAAGAATAACAGTAATAATACCAGGAATAAGCGTTGTTATTATTATAATTTTTAAAGGTAATCACATATAATGGTAATATGAAATTTATATACAAATCTTTATTGTCTTAATAAAGTCTGATACAGCCTTTTATTGTTTATTTTCGGAACGCCAAAAAGTGACAAAAACAAATCAAAAAGGGATGATGATAACCTGCGTCTTGCAGATTAACATTTTCATAGAAACATATATATATACATATTTATTGCTAGCTATATATCACCATCTTCTCTCTTCAAACACGAAATCTCACAGGCGGTCTCCTCGCTCTAGGTGGGTTCCGCCTTAGGACAGGACCCTCCTCTTTCAAGGCCTCGGGGTCCAGCGAGCGAAGAGGCTCCAATGACTTTCCATCGTCTGTATCACTCTGAACCTCTGAATCTTGATCCGACCGCTGGCTAGTTAGTCCTGGCGACAGCGACTCCATATAACCTCTGTCTCGTACAACCTCCGAGATTATGGCACTGGGACCTGCTCCTCTTGAGTGCTCGGGTTGACGCTCTCCATCTCCACTCTCATCTTCCTCACCATTCCTCCACCTTTTTCTAATTTGATCCCTGTGATAGGCCTTTACCTGTCCGTGGATCAAAATGGTGTAGACTCTAGTTCCCTTCTTGCCCACAATTTTTCCCGGGCTCCATTTATCACCACCTCTAAAGTTTTTACACCACACTAAATCATCTATCTGGAATTCTTCCAAATGGGTTCGCCGATCATACTTCATTTGCCTGGCTTGCTGGTCCCTAACTCTAGATGTCAAGCTGGGATGTATCAACGATACTCTGGTTCGAAGCGCACGCCCAATAAAGAGCTCTGATGGAGTCTTTCCCGTTGTCACATGCGGGGTGCTTCGATATGCCAGAAGAACTTTTGATAAGGTGTCTTGAATGGTATCCCCAATTTTCCTTTTATTTTTATCCAGGGCAGTCTTAATTGTTCTAACCGCTCTTTCAGCCAAGCCATTACTTTGCGGGTGGTACGCCGGGATCAATGTTTGTTTAATTCCATTTCCTTCCAGAAAACCTTTCATTTCACTACCAGTAAACTGAGGTCCATTATCAGATACAAGTTCCTCCGGTAGACCATAGGAAGAAAAAAGTCGCCGTAGTTGCTCAATGGTTTTGCGTGTGGTGGTCTCTCTCATTGGGATGGCTTCAATCCACTTCGAATGACTATCTACTACTATTAATAAATTAATGTTTTCCTTATTTGCAAAATCAATGTGGATTCTTTGCCAAGGTCTGGTTGACCATCTCCAGGGTTGCCATTTTCCTTTATTTGGCCCATCCTGGGATTGCTGACAGCTTCTGCACTTATTTACCAAAAACTCGATTTGGGTATCTAGATTTGGCCACCAAAAATGTGATCTTGCTACAGCCTTCATTTTGTTCATACCGGAATGAGTCTCATGAAGACAGTTCAACATTTTTATTCTGAGAGATGGTGGAATGACAACTCTCATTCCCCAAACCAAACACTCCCCATCTACAGTTAGCTCAAGTTTCCTTTGAAAATAAGGTCTGAGGTGATCAGCCACCTTTTCAGGCCAGCCTTGCTGAGTATAAAATTTGGCCAATGAGAGCACTTCGTCTTTTTCAGTTTCCGTGGCAATTTCCTCTGCTGTGATCGGCAATTCTTCCACATAGGATAAAGCATAGACATTATTTAATCTTGGAATTTCTTCACAGCCCACAGGAAAACGTGACAGAAGATCTGCATTCCCATGGTCTTGAGTTCTTCGAAATTTAATATCGTAAGTATAAGCTGACAAAATAAGCGCCCAACGCTGCAATCTTGAAGTAGATAAGGTGGGGATTCCTGATCTTGAGCCCAAAATGGTCACCAATGGCTTATGGTCTGTAATAAGAATAAATTTTCTTCCATAAATAAATTGATGAAACTTGGTAACTCCATAAATAATGGCTAGAGCCTCCTTCTCAATCTGAGAATAATTTTGTTCTGCTTCCGATAAAGTCCGTGAGGCAAACATAATCGGTCTCTCCTGGCCTTCTATAATATGTGACAACACAGCGCCCACTCCAATCTGCGATGCATCAGTGGCCAAACACAATGGCAAAGTCGCATCATACGGGACTAGCACCCTCTCAGAGGTAATGCTATTCTTGCACTTGTCAATGGCCTCTCCACATTCCTTTGTCCAAACCCAAGGACGTTTTTTGTGAAGAAGCTCATGAAGAGGCTTCAAAAGCTCTGGCAAATTGGGTATGAACTTCCCATAAAAGTTTACCAAACCAAGAAATGACCTTAATTCAGAGATATTCGTAGGCGTTTTGGCCTTCTGTATTGCTTGTACCTTATGATCTAAAGGTCTGATGCCCTCTTCCGTGACAAGATGTCCTAAATATTCAATTTCTTTTTGCAAAAATAGGCATTTTTCTTTCTTTAGTTTGATATTATACTTCGCCAAGCGAGCAAATATAGTCTTCAACAACGCCAAATGTTCTTCAATTGATGCTGTGGCTATAAGGACATCATCAATATAACAAATTACGCCTCCTATACCTGACAAAACCCTATCCATTACAGATTGAAAATAACTGGGCGCATTTGCCAATCCAAATGGCATTCTCTTAAACCTGAAAAGCCCTTTATGAGTATTTATCGTTAGTAACGGACGGGTGCCTGGGTCCACCTCTAATTGCAGATAAGCGTTCCTCAAGTCCAATTTAGAAAAGTATTTTCCCTTGGCCAATGTGGAGAATAAATCTTGCTGTGTGGGAAGGGGATAGGCCGCAGTGTCCAAATATTTATTTAGAGTTACCTTGAAGTCGCAGCAAATTCTGATCTCTTTATTTTTCTTCGGCACTACAACCACTGGAGTGGCCCATTTACTGCTCGCCACCTCACATAGATAACCCTTAGCCACCATTTTGTCTAATGCTTCAGTAACTGCTGGCCTAATGGCGAAAGGCACCGGACGAGCCTTATGGAAAATTGGATTCACATCACACATATTTACTGAAAATGTGAAACCTTTTATTGGTTCGGTTGTCTCCACAAATAGGGCTTGATTTTCCTTCAAAATTTCCTCAATGGTAATTTCCACAGGCATATGTTTTACCGCGAAACAGCCCAATTTCAATCTATTTATCCATTCTCTTCCCATCAAAGCCCTCTTTTCTCCTTTCACCACCAACGCTCTAAGTTTGTAAGTAATATCTTGACACTCCACTTTGACATTGATTTTACCCAGAATGGGTACCACGGTACCATCATAAGTTCTTACAATGATACTCGCTTTTTCCAATTTCAAGTGTTGAAGACTATTTTTAAAATCCTTTTCTGATATCAGTGTTAGACCACTACCCGTATCCATTTCAAATTTAATAAAGTTTCCTTCTACTTTTAACTCCATCAGATAGGGAGGGTCACTTGAGGCAAAATTAATTTTATACTCAGGTATCGTCACGCTTATAATTTTCTGGACATACTCTTCCTCCTCTTCTTGGTCTCCTATCTGATGTATATTTCCCGGCTGATTCTGATGTTGCCTTAGATTTCTTCTACTTCTCCAACATATTGAGGCAATGTGTCCTTTTTTATTACACTTAAAGCATATCGCCTCCTTAAATCTACATAGTTCTTTATGCTGTTTACCACAATGTTTACATTTGCCATTCTGGAAATTTGATTCAACCTTGCGTTCCATCCTCAACTTATCTACACAATCTTCACCCTGCTCCAAGTGAAATAATTTTGTATTTTTCTCGGCCGCTTCCATAGATAATGCTATCTCAATTACTTTAGCTAAAGAAATGTCGCCCTCCGACAAAATTCTATTTTGTATTTTGGCATTATATAATCCACAAACCATTTTATCACGTAAAGAATCCTCCAGAAAATTTCCAAAGTTGCATGAGGAAGCCAAACGCTTAATTTCCACCAAGTAATCCGAGATGCTTTCTTCCTTTAATTGCATTCTTTGAAAAAAAATGAACCTCTCTACTACAATTGAGCGCTTTGGAGAGAAGTGCCTTTTCAAGATATTTATTAGGCTATCAAAAGTTTTATCTTTAGGGAGAATAGGACTGCACAAATTCTTCAAAACACCATATGTTTTACTTCCCATGAGGGTTAGGAGATAAGCCTTTTTCTTCTCATCCCCTGCCTCCTCCAATATGAGAAACTGTTCCAATCGTTCATAAAACGTTTCAAAAGTTTCAGTTTCCTCATTATATTCCTTAAATTGGTAACTAGCCATTTTTTTCACTCTTTCTTAAATATGCATCCTAAAACTTTGCAATTTGTGTCTTTTAAAATTTACTTTCAATTATATGCAAAATCAAAGATATTTTCTAAAAATATTTACTTCAAAATTCGAGGGTACTTACTCTTATATCCTCGTCGCCAAAGTTATTATTATAATTTTTAAAGGTAATCATATATAATGGTAATATGAAATTTATATACAAGGAAAACTTAAGACAATCAAGCTAATAGAGGACCACGCCATCACCATCTCCTCAGCCGCGAAGTACGCGATCTACGTAGATCACGAAATGCGTGGTGTCGCTGGAGACCCACTGGTGATTCTCCACCAAACTCTGCAGCGCTGGCAGAGGCGCCATATTTATTGTACATAGTGTATATAATGCATATTATCTTTTTAAATAGTGCAGACTGTGTACTTTGCATGTATTGACAAGATGTCAATAAAATTATTTTAATTGTTAAAATTGTCAAGCTAATAGACGTGGACAGTAAAGAATACAATGGAACAAAACTTATGTTGAATATCACCTCTGCATAGCTCACGTTGTAAGCAACAGTCTTTAAATCAATAAATATAGATGGAATACACACACACACACACACAAAAGCCTTTATTAAGACACACAGGTCTTACAGAGGATTCTCCTTGGGGTTACAAAACGGAGAAACCTATGAAAGTGGGAAATAAAAAATGGAGAAAGATTATATATAGATGGAATACCTAAGAATATGGAAAGTTCTCTGAAGACATAGAAGAGAGTGAAAGAAGTAAATGCAGAAGTACTATAAATGAGGAATCCAGATGCCAGAGGGCCCTTCTGTTGTTCCCATAGAAGGGTTGACAGCTCGCCTAAGGCATTGCTTTAGTCAAAACCGACCAAAAAGTTTAAAATAAATTGTCCCTGAGTTATTTTAAATATTGTGAAAAGTGTTCCTTGTATTTTCCTTTTATTCAATTCCTTCCAAAACTGTTCAACATTACTATTTTTGTACCTGCTGTAAATGTAATTTTCTCTGATCATACTGTATATATGCAAATATGTAAATTTAAACTACAGTAAGACTTTCAAAAACGAAACTTAATTATAAGGCGATAATGCGCGCCATCTATTTATAAGAAATGGAAGCATTAAATTAGGAATGTTTCTTTTACACATAAAAACGAAATTTGAAAGATTGATATTTTTCTCTTTATCATCTTTATATATTGTATTTGAATGTCCTGGTGTGGAACTAACACCTACTCACATATTCTCATGCCCAGCAATGGCCGCAGCCTTGCAGAAAATTGACTTAGACCCAGAGCAGCAGCTTTACACACTCAAGATAGGGGATATTGCTGCTGCTGTGATGGAGATGCATGGAGACATCTGAGACTCTTCTTTCGACACGACAACAACAACAATATTGTATTTGAATAAAAACACAACTAGAGAACCAATGCAACATTTTAGCATGATATACAAATATTAAAGTAAGATAATATATATTTAGGAAAGAAAATATCTGAATATATTTAAAAGGCCAATGAATTGACCAAGCCACTTTTCCAGCCAGAGCATCGTTGGTAAATTGTATATCTCATGAAATCAAGGCCAGTACTGGTATTGATGAGGGTCATTAGCCCGAAATTATTGTCTCCAGATCGGGCTTCTGGATTTTCTGAAGCTGGTGTTGTGGCTTTGTTACCGACCCGAGTCCATTAGTATACGGAGACGATCAATGGATGACGCTTAGTTTTAACGTCTATTTTGACGGAAGAAGTGATATTTATTTTTATAAAGTAGTCAAGTCTGTTTAAGTGGATGAAAGGTAATTCTATGAAGTTATATAAAAAGGTTTTAGTTGAAAGTTGAGAAAAAGCAAGACTCGAAAGCTTCCAATAAATATAAAAGTATATTTGTATATTTAAAAAAAACTTGCGGAAAATCATTTATTCTATTTCGTGTCAGATTAAGGTGTGTCTTAAGAAGCCAAAAAGGTTTCATCTTTAGCCATATATAGCATTTTAGTATATTGATTTTAAATAACGGTGGTTTCAACCAAAGGAGAAAGGATATTTCTGATGTATTCCTGGAATTATTCTCTACGATGTTATCCTTTTCTACTTCCAATTGATTTTAGAAGGAAAGTGTTTAGAAATTGTGGAATAGAAGAATTCTGTACAATTTGATGATAGCCCAAAACCATCTAAGCTGATCAGTTGTTGAAGATTGAGATTGTCTGGCCGGCGTTCATAGTTCTTAAAGTAAGAGATACTTCGGCCAGAAAATGTTTTTACTTTTACGACGTTTCAACCAAAATCTCTTGTCCTCGTCAGGTAAAAAAAAAGCATTTGGCAAGGCGTTAAAAATGATTCTGAAGTTGTAAGGGCGTTCTCACGTGATCTTTCAAATTTAGTACAACATCTATAATCATTTCTGATATGGTCATTCTACTAGTATTCAGGTATTTGGCGGAATGATGTTGTATGAAGGCTGTAATTGTAATTTTGGAATGTCTTAGTGTAAGTTATCTACGTAGATGACCCATAAAGAAAAGTCATCGTGTTATGGATACCTATAACTTGATATCGCCAGTTTAATCTACCATACCACTCTGTCTTTGGGAGAGAAATCGCCTTAAAAGACCAAAAAGGCTAATTTATTTGGTCAACGACATAGACTGTCAGTACTGAGAAAACTATAGGAACCAAATATCTAATCTTGATTGGAACATATTTCTTCATATGGTCACCAAAAGTCAAACTTGACTTGATGAACGTTAATAACAACAGCGACCTAAATATTGTATTGGACTCTTTTGCTTATTGACAAAACTTAAGGTAGTTTCATATTTTGTAGATGCCAGTCGTCTATTTCTTTTAAGGAGACAGAGTCTGTTCACACTTGGCTATCTCGTGTTTCTTCAATAAAGGTCTCTATGTATCAAACATCTTTCATAGTTATTGTATGATTCCCGATATACATGCTAAAAAGTACAACTTCATTCAGAACTTTTGTCTGAAGATGGTAACAAGACTGAAACCTCACACACTATTTATTTAGGCTTTATTACCTTGTGTTTATAATCTATAATCCAAACTGTGTCTTATCAAAGTACAACTTCTTTAATTTTTGTCCATGAGTGTATATGAACAAATATTCTCTAATGTGCGCGACAGCCAAAGCAGCATGTAGATAAGACAATCTGAAACGACCAACTTCCCAATAGAGCGACCAAACCCAGACCTCCCATGAAGTCCTGTAATTCGGTGAGCTCCTGTATAATTAATCACAGAACGTGATGCTCTGCACTTTCTTCACGAGGAAAAAAAAAAACCAAAGTGTCCGATTACCATCCATGGAATCTAATCTGGGAAGTCGAATATTTTTTCCCGTTCAGTGGCGCCAAGAGATTAGTTTGTGACCTGGTTTCTTGGATTTTTCTATTTTAGGAATGTGTGTGTGCTTATACAAGACACAATATTCAGCTGTCACACCAAAATTACCATCGAAATGTCGTTAGAAAGGATCGTTTGGTGACCATTAGAGAATGATTGATGTATTGGAAACTGCATTGCTTCCTTATCTTCAATGGGAGAGCTTGGTTCTCTTGGAGAGTTTTCCTGAACCATTGATAAACTCCCACATTGTCTTCTTCTAAGATATCTACATTCTTATGATACAATCCTATTCCATCCCATCATCTTTTTTTTTCTACAAACGTATATGTAAAATAGGAAATCTATGTACTTTTATTATATCAACAATTTAGTGCTCTCTTTAATCTTTAATCTTGATAAACATTTCTATATTTCTAGAAGCAAATGTTCATATTTCTTTTAAAACACCAATATACTGCAATTGATAGCAAATGCAGGGTATATGAGAAATTCAGTCCAATACAATAGTGAAGCGGCCTGGAGATTACAATAGCGAAACCGCTGAGAGGGTTTACCACTGATAAGCCATGTCTTCCCTTTTTCAATTTTTAATCATTTCAGTTTAAGGGCTGTATAAATAGGTTTTTTTATTATAAATTAAGGAAGTTGTACCTTTTAGTATGTATATCGGGATTCAGACAATAACTCTGAGATATATTACAGTGACCTTTTTATGTGAACGATGGTTACCCAGAAATATTCGAATAATTAAAAATTGGTAAAGAGTTTCTTTTGAGGTGTTGCAAGCTTTCGAGCAAATTTTGCTCTTCAACGGGAAAATCCAAAACAAATGAGGAGAGATGATGTCAAGCGTGGATCAGAATATCCACATACAGTGACCTTTATTGAAGGTCGACACACGAGATAACCAAGTGTGAACATAATTGCCATAAAATTATATTGATTTATGCCTACCTGGCCTTGTCCTTATTGTTTGAGGAAGAACATTGTTTGATGCAAATATTTAAATGTAATTCTAATGTCCTAAAAGCTTATGTCCATAGTTTGCTTGAATACCATTTCTGAGATTCCACCATTCAGTGTTGCATATATAAGCAGAATGATCATATACAGTATTCGAGATTTAAAGAAGCGATCTGGTAGATTAAAAATTGGCTAAACCGCTGGGAGGGTTCCCCACTGATGAGCCAAACCCTCCCAATATTTTTTCATCGCAGTAAGGATCATAGAAGTTTGATTGATGCCTGAAAGAAACATTCGCCTCTTAATGTTTTCATTTGCTGTATATAGAGGGCGCGTTATAAGTCTCTGTCTCTTTAAAAACCGGCGACATCGAATGAATATGAAGAAGAATGTGGACCAATGACCTCAAGGAGCTCGCTCCATCAGACTTCTGAAGGGATCAAGGTGGACGGAACGCCATCCCCCGTGCAACCTCTGGCTGGGAGACGATGATGATAATGATGATAAATGGGTATATGACTGTTGAGTGATCTTGCGGCAGGAATCCACAACTGGTGAAAGGTTCCATCATGTCACGCCCCACCCAAGTGTTAAGGGGTCACCCAGGGGAGGATGTGAAATTTATATAAAGCCACAGAGCCCCCTGCTGTGAGACTGATGGGGCAGAGGGTGCGTGTCAGAGGTCACGTCCTCTTTGAGGTGTGGAGGGTGGGTGGGGGTCAGTCAATGTGTGACGTCACACTGCTGGACATGCGGAACAAATCCGTGAGAGTCCTATTTCTAGAAGCTTTCGAAATATACTGGAGAATTTTTTCTCGAAAATGGAAAGGTGTTTGTTCTAAGGGCGTGGAGGAGAGGGAAAATCCTCTCTTGCCACGAGATCCTCAATGGGTCAACTTTTTTCTTGGCCCCGGGTCGAAGCTATCAAAAATAGATTTATTATATTAATTCTCTACTAACCAATATGTAATATACAACTCATGATAATGCCCCTGCTCATAGCGCCATTATTGTTCAATACTATTCAGCCAAACAGTCTGTATATGTCTTGCCGCATCCTCCTTACTCTCCTGATATCGCCCCATGTGATTTCTTCTTCTTTCCAAAACTTAAAATGACGTTAAAAGTGAGGCGCTTTTCATCGTCATCAGAAGTTGTCAAGGAAGTTGTACCTTTGGATGAGAACCTAAAAGACTATCCCTGGAAGACCAAGATAAAGCTGAAGTTATAAGAATTCGTCCTTTTAATGGTGGAACAAAAATGAAGATTTAGATTTCTAGATAGCGCCCCATTGGCTTATAAAATCCAAGAATAACAACATCTCTCAACTTGAAGATTTCTTCAGCTACTTCAACACTAGTGCCATTTAATTATATGATGAATAGTTTATAAATTTGAACATAGATGGCCCTCTTATATCATGTTGTATCCACTCATGGACAAAACATGTATATCGGAATTTTCATATTACCATTAAGGTACTATTACTTTTTTTCCTTTATGTATCCTACATTTCTGCTTGGAGAATCTGTATAAGATTAAAAGATCTTAATATTTTTTGTTTTTGTTGTTTGTTGTATATCGGGATTGAGAAAATAACTCTGAAAGATATTATAGTGACTTTTATTGAAGACACTCGAGATAACCAAGTGTGAACAGCCTCTGTCTCCTTCCAAAAACAAACAGAAACGACATGTGACATCAAAATATGAAACATCCTTAAGTTTTGTCCATGAATGTGTGTAATATAATCAAACATTCCTTCCAGTGATATCTCCTGCGAATATTCCCATCCATGGGGTGAAACCAAGTGGTATCTGGGGATATAGAACAGGGATAATCATCAGATATGGGGATTCTACTGGATTAAGGGAAGAGAAACAAATTTGGAATAATACATAGAAGATTAGCATAGTCCGTGCTCAAGAATAAGAAACACTATCTAGAAGCTTTCATAATTTTCTATTGAATATAGTATAAATCCATGTATATGAGAAATTTCTTTCCCCCTTCGGATTTACCCAAAACAATCTATTTAAGAGATTGATTGTCTTAATTAAGTTCTCCTGTGTATATAAATTACATTATTACCATTCAATCATTTGCAAACTCCGTGTATAAGATTAAATGTCTTAATAAAGGGTTTTGTGTATGTGTATATATATATATATATATAACAAAAAAGCCTTTATTTAGGGTCACTGACCCTATACAGGATTCACCAGAGGTATGCATAAGAACAAAGCAGTGAGACAAAGTAAATAACGATATATACAGAGTAAAAAGAGAAAGAAAAAAAAAAACAAGAAAAGGAAAAAAAATAATAATAATAAGAAAGAGGGAAGCAAGAAATCAACACAAAAAGAGTAGCAGTAAGAAAGTGAGGAGTGAGTATCACTTGGCCTTCTTCTGAGATATGGACTTGTGGAAACCATAAAACGCCGTAGCAATATACTTATTCTGGGTCATATTGTTAATTATTGATGGAAGTGAAGCACAGAGTTGCCCAGTTTTGAGCATAAGGGTTCTTCTTTCTTCTTTCAGAGCAGAGCAATCAATAATATAGTGAGTGATTTCATTTTTTAGTTTTGAATTACAGAAGGTACAAGTCGGGTCCTCACCGCAGAGCATCTTGGTGTGGTTTTCTCTAAAAAAACTTGAAAGTATTCTAACTTGTGCGAGTAGTCTTACAACCGGGAAAGGAAACTCCCCTAAAAGGTATCCCTCCGTCATGAAAGATATGTGAATGTCTTTGTAGTGAGAGTATAGCTTAGATTTATCCATTCTTGTAAGGTCGTTTTGTATAGATTGGTCTGCCGCTGTTTTTAAGAGCCCTGTAATCGCGCTCTTCAGCGTTTCAGGGTCATCACAGGAAACAAGTGCAGGGGATCCATTATTGTTAAGCAGATTAGTGAGCTTTTTAATGAAACCGATGGGTGTGCCCGAAGCATTAGAGAGTTCCCGTGTTCTATTAAAACATATACGTGGCAATCTGTCACTGCTCATATTCAACACCCGCAGCCAATACTTCAGGGTTAATTTTAAGGCTGTTACACTCAATGAGATACGACCGGTTTCTAATCTGATTAGGTAACCTGGAGTGTATCTGGGCAGATTCAGGAGTATATATATATATATATATATATATTGTATAAAAACAAATTTCTGCTGCCCTTATTACAATGGTAGGAATATTGGGAGGGCCTGACTAATCAATGGTGAATCCTTCAATCGGTTTTGCCAGTTTAATGTACTACTGATGAGCCAGGCCCACCCAATAGTATACATTGCAGTAAGGGCAGTAAGATTTTCCATTTTTTTGGAAGTGGAAAAACATTCTCGCGCCTAATTTCAATTTATAAATGCATATGTGCGCTTTAGCCTTATAAATAAGGAAAATTCATTGCAATATTTACATAATAAGAGAGTACTTGTGTGGAATTTAGAACATAAATAAAGGAAGAAATGGTCTAAAAGCTGAGCTCAATGGAAATTTTACCCAGGAGATGTCATAGAGGACGAAGGCGAGGTTTGTGTCCTTCAGGATCCACGCTCGGATGACGTCGAAAGGCGGCGACTTTTTCACTTGAAGGATCTTTCTTTATTCCATCAGTACCTTTCTCCGGTGTCTTTACCATCAGCATTTATGGGCTGTTGAGTCTGGTGCAGCGTCTCTTTAAACATCTTTATATGATTCATCATTATATCTTCCTATAATGTCTTTAGCCAACATACCATTTACTATAATGCTTCTGTTCTACTGATAGCTTTCAGCATCTAAATTTTGACTTGAATCCTTGGGTTGCTTTCTCCTTTTTTGAGCATTCTAGACTGTCAAGTATCATGCATCTCTTTGGCATTTCTTTAAACATCCCTTGTTTATCAATATCTTCTTCTAATGTCTTTGGCCATCCTGCCACTTACCTTAATGCTTCTGTTCTACCTATAGCTTTTAACATCTTAATTTCGACCTGAATTCTTGGGTCGCCTTCTCCTTTTTTTGAGAATTCTAGACTGTCAAGTCTCAAAGATCTATTTGTCATTTCTTTAAACATTCTTGGTTTCCTTTTATCTTCATTTAATGTCATGGGCCAACATGACACTTACCTTCTGTTCTACCGATAGCTTTCAACATATAAATTTTGACTGGAATCCTTGGGTTGCTTTCTCCTTTTTTGAGCATTCTAGACTGTCAAGTATCATGCATCTCTTTGGCATTTATTTAAACATCCCTTGTTTATCAATATCTTCCACTAATATCTTTGGCCAACCTGCCACTTACTTTAATGCTTCTGTTCTACCGATAGCTTTCAGCATATAAATTTTGACCTAAATTCTTGGGTCACCTTTTCCTTTTTTGGGCATTCTAGACTGTCAATTATCATGCATCTCTTTTTCATTTCTTTAAACATCCCTTGTTTATCAATATCTTCTTCTAATGTATTTGGCCAACCAGCCACTTACCTTAATGCTTCTGTTCTACCGATAGCTTTCAGCATATAAATTTTGACCTAAATTCTTGGGTTGTCTTCTCCTTTTTTGGGCATTCTAGACTGTCAATTATCATGCATCTCTTTTTCATTTCTTTAAACATCCCTTGTTTATCAATATCTTCTTCTAATGTCTTTGGCCAACCAGCCACTTACCTTAATGCTTCTGTTCTACCGATAGCTTTCATCATCTAAATTTTGGCCTGAATCCTTGGGTCGCCTTCTCCTTTTTGAACATTCTAGACTATTTTAAAGAAATATATTTTTTCTTACAAACGTTATTTTTTTGGAAGATGCTTTAACATGGCTTCTAAATCTTATTGCTTCTGATATGAATCTGTAGGATGTGTTTCTGTGAAGGATCCTATGGACATCTTGAAAGTCATTAGTAGCTATGTGTCTTTTTTATTATGGCATGAAGAGTGACTTCATGGTATCTTCGATAAGGATCGTCATCTTCTTGGCTCTTACACGGCGGCAATATTCAGAAGTCAGTCGCGGTAAAGCTACATCAACCATTGCCTCAAGATATGCTCAGCCACGTTCAGTTTGTCTTCCATATCGCTTCAGAATTTACACCAACTTGTCCATGATATCAGCTACATACCTAGAATGCCTGTAGTTGTCATCAATATGTAGCTTGAGGAGCACTCGGTAAAGTATCGGTGTCTGTTTCCCAGTCGCTATAGTGTTGTAAAGACGTTGTCGGTGATTTAAACTGCGGGGTTTTGATGTTAGTAGATTGGAGAAACTAGTTCGAAGTATTTTGTTGTTTGCCCCTGGTGTTGATGATCATGCAGTAAGAAGTTTCTTGACCCAGGTGTTGTACCAGGTTGCGATCTAAACGACTCTTCAGTCTTGATTCTCTCCTCAGATATATCTTGAATCTTTCCAGAGCGTGTTTCGAATAAAGAATAAAATCGATATAAAGAAGCAAAACTATATTAGGAATTAGTATTTACTGGATACAATATTGTAACAAAGTATTTATTATTTTATTAACACAGTATAATTTTTGATGCTTATATTTTGATACTCTGTAAAAATCCCTCATTGGTTATCTTTTGTTTATCATTCATAATTTGTTATTCCCTTAAATAAATTGTTGTGTCATCCCGAAGTTTGTCTTTAAATATTTTTTGTATATCAGGAGTTTTGAATGTGAGACATTTAAATGAAAGGTGAGAGATAGGCTATCAAAAGAATTTTTAAAAAATCGATTGAATTACAATATCCACAGAATAAGATAAAGAAAGATAGAAGACATCCAAGATACTGACAGACTAACATACCCTGCTAGAAAAGAAGAACGTACTTTCAAAGTGAATATCTCAATTTTTGGTAATATAAATACTTTGAAAGTACGTATCGATACGAAAAGTATCTTTGAATAAGATACATAAATAAAAATAGAACATAAAGCTGCAAGACAATTATTCCTGTAGAAGGGCTGCTTGCGCCCGAAAGCTCGAAACGATTTTTACCAATAAAGATACTCATCCTTTATGATTCTATTCGTATTTTAATACATATAAATGTCAAAAGTATATTACCAAATGAATGTACTTGATACATCTATGTATAAAACTGTATAGATGCCTGATAAAAAAGTATATTTCTTTCAATTATACTCAATAATTGTTCTTTAAGAAGAACACTTGTTCTCGACTGTGCTTGTATATAAGTTTATGCCAAGCCCTTCCATTCCCCCCCCTTATTTGATACACTGTAAATAACATTGCTGATTACTGTTACTATTACTGTTATTCCACCATGTACCTATTTTTACTTAAAGAATCTGTATAATACTAAAAGGTTTTAATAAAGATTTTTGTGTTTGCATTAGCAAAAAAGAAAATTCAACGAAATTTATTCCAGCGTGTACCCTACATTTCTGCTTGAAGAATCTGTATAATACTAAAAGGTTTTAATAAAGCCTTTTGTGTTTATATTATCAAAAATAAAGCAAAATGGAATATTCAACGAAATTTATGATGCCAGGAATTGAGGGGCACTTGAATGAAGATGGTATTACATAAAAATAAAGATGACAATACAGAACATGCCCCAAAGAAGTAGCAAATACAAGCAGAAAGTAGCATACCGAAATAAACGACTAAAAATACCAGAGTGAAAGTAAAAGGAACGGTGGATAGATCATAAAGAAGTAGAAAAGAGGTTGGAGAAAACGACATCCTCGCTGTTCCAGAAAAAGCGTCAAAGAGGAAAGGTAAATTTAGTAAAGGTCGCCTACTAACCATCTTCAGTGAAGACCTAAGAATAGAAACTTTTGACCCAATAATTAGAACAAAGCAGAAAGCAATTATGAATTTTTAAGTGGAACAAAATGGTCGAGAGCGGCTCCTCTTTCTCACCTCCTTGACAGATTAGAATAGCTTCGATTGTCTGAGCATCTTCAGACTTCCTCCTTCTTCTCAAGAGGATCTACTAATCTTGTGTCTGTAGCACTTGGCTTGTTCAGTTCCTTCCTCGGCATAAAACTGTGGAAAAATATACGGCAACTATAATTTTAAATAAAAATATAAAGTTCAGCAAAGAAGAAAATTTCACAAATTATTTTTGTACAACAATATCTATTTCTACAGTTAAAGCTAAATTAATTATTTCTAATTTCTACATCCATCCGAATACCTTTAACCCTGTTCATCAAACATTCATTAGAGATCTGCTCAAAACGTATATAAATCAACCTGTAATCCTTTGCGGTGATTTTAATTCAAGACATATTTTATGGTTTGACAATGTTATAAACTCTAATGGATATAGATTACAACCTATTATAGACGAATGTAATCTCTTTATACATAACGTGAAAACACCCACCTGCCGCGGAGTAAGTATAATTGATCTCACAATCTCGAATAAACACTCACTTAGTTTAATAAACAACTTACATACCTCTGATATGACTAATATTTCCGACCATGTTGCTGTTGAATTTGATATCAGGTTAAAGAATGGTCATTTATTCAATAATCAAATTTCCACGTGGAAATTCTTCGAAAAAGATTTGAATTGGGCAAATTTTTCTAATAACATATCATTACAAGATACAAACAAACTGAAAATTGATATAAGCAGAGTGAAAGATGAGGAAGACATTGATGCGATAGTGAATGCACTCACGAATTTATTGAGAGAAGCAGCATATAAATCTTTGAAGGTTAAATCCCCCATTAATAAACATGTTTCCAGAATTGACTGGTGGACTAATGAACTGGAAATAATGAAAAATTATTTTCATTATATTAGAAACTTGTATTACCGTCATAAGACAATCAGTTACAATACATTTAAGTTGGCAAGAAACAAATACACTAATGCAATAAAAAAAAAACTAAAAGAACTAACTGGCGAAACGTTATTGAAGAAAATTACACAGATAATTCATTTGGTAATGCCTATAAGTTCTTCAATAAATTAAGATCCTCAAATGTACAGAATGGAATTCCCATAATTGACAATTCACCAGAATATCTAATAGAGCAAACAATGAACAAATCAATGGATGATTTAATTCCTGAAGACGATCCTAATTTGGACAATCTTCAACAACAAATATTTAGAAATTTTAAGCCTCGAATGAATAATTCAAGTATAATTATAATCGAAGAAGAAGAAATAATGAATATCATTTCTAATTCTGATGTTAAAAAAGCTCCAGGTTTAGACAACATAAGTAACATAGTGTATACAAAAATGTAATGCCTCGATAAAGGTTGGCGTTCAGCCAGCCGAAATATTAGCAAAATAAATATTTTATTAAATCCAATATATGCCTTTTATTATCTAATAAGTAACAATATGATCAAATTTGCTCACCCAAAAATTAAGCTTATGTTATGCAAACTATTTAATAAATGTATTCAAAAGGGGTATTATCTGGAGAAATGGAAAATAGCAGCTCTAAAGGTAATTCCTAAACCACATAAATCTAATTTAGAATCAACAAAAAGTTATCGACCTATCTCATTAATTTCAAATCTTTCAAAAAATTTTGAAAAAAAAAAATTGAAAAATCGAATTTATGAATTTTATGAAAGTAATAATCTTTTAAGTTCCCGAGAGAGAGAGAGACAACATGGATTTTTCAAATCAAAATCAACGACAACGTGCTTGAATAAAATAACAGATATTATAATAGAACATAGGCAGAAACAATTAGTGACGCTAATTGCAATACATTGAAGGAGCCTTTGACAATACATGGTGGCCAGCTTTGGTCAAAAGAATTAATGAAGATAATATGCCTGCTGAACTGCCCAAAATTTTACAATCCCTTTTGAAAAATAGGAAAATATTTTTTAATTATAATAGCAGAAAAAATATCTAAAACATTATCAAAAGGTTGCCCACAAGGTGGACCATTGTCTCCATTGCTTTGGATGATATATTTATAAATGATATGTTAACCAAAATACAATTACCAAACTCAGAAATAATTTGCTATGCCGATGAGGTCACAATAATATGCTGGAACAAAGATTTAGCAACCCTCAAAAATGCAATTGAGCGTATTTTGGAAAAAGTTGACGACTGGTGTACAGAAAACAAACTAAAAAAAGGTCTTGATAAAACTAGTATTTTACAATTTCATAACAAAGATAAATTTGAAATTAAATTAAAAAATAATATTATTACGCCTGTTCAAGAAATAAAAATTTTGGGAATTACCTTTGCAAACCATAGAAGGAAGAATAAATTAAATTTTAATCCTCATTTGAACAATATACTAAATAGAACTCAAAGACTAAAAAATTTACTTTTTCGATATGTGGCAAATCTTTGGGACTAAGCACCAAGAAAAGATTCATTTTATACAAAACAATTTTTAGACCGATACTCACTTATGGAACTAAGGTCTGGTATAAATACATAAGTAAAAATTATATACACAAATTTAACTCCCTCAAATATCAAATATTATTATGGTGTACACAAACTTATAAAACAACTAGCTATAGTTGTGTGCATACCCTTGCAAATATTCCTTTAATTACGGATTATATGGAATCCAGAAATATAAAATATGATCTGAATAACTTATCGATTGAGGACCAACAGCGATATGACTTGGATATTCCAGACATAATTGAAAATTTTATAAAATATAAAATGGCACAATTGAAGAAAAATACTAACCAAACATTTCAAAGTTTTTTTCCCGCTAATATTCCGAAATATTTTCGGGCAAATTTCCACAACTCTCAATTTATTACAAATCACGGAAATTTTAGAAGCTTTTTAAAATTCATTAAAGCAGTGCAAGATTCAAGATGCTTCTGTGGATGTGAGGAACAGACTTCTATTCATCTGCTGCTAAATTGCCCCGTCTTCCAAGAGTATAGAATAAACAATGGATTGAATGTATCAAACCCGTTTGATCTAATTTCAACAAAAGACAAATATATAAAATTCAACTCATTTTGCAGATTTATTTTGAATTTTATAAAAAATCACTAAATTCTATTGGAAATTTTATTTAGAAATTAATTCTTTTTAGTATTGTTTTAATTGAATAATTCTCTAATATCTAGCATATTTTCATTCTAAAATATTCCTTAAAACTTTTTTTTTAAATCTGTAAATTGCTTTTCTCGAATACCCACAATACTTTACAATTTGATTTTATTTAACTAAATTTGCACACCAACCCTTTGTACATATATCAATTATGTTGATATATATATTTTTATCTTTTCATCTAACTAACTTGCATACTAATTTTGTACATATTTAAATATCTTTCTTTCTTTTCTTTCAAAATTTTTGTTTATCTTTAAAGTGCAAGTGTCCCTATGGGGACATAGCGCTCTAAGTCGAAATAAAGAATAAAGGCATATCTACTTCTGGAAAGGATCTAGTAGCGAATACTTTGGCTTATGGCATCAAGAATTTGGTTTAGTCACCTTAATTTCTTCTTAGTTATCTACTTCTGGAAAGTGGCAAGTGTTTTGTCTCTGATATCAGAGTCTTGCATTATTCACACTTTGTTCTTTCTTCATCATCTACTTCTGGAAAGTGGCAAGTGTTTTGTCTCTGATATCAGAGTCTTGCATTATTCACACTTTGTTCTTTCTTCATCATCTACTTCTGGAAAGTGGCAAGTGTTTTGTCTCTGATATCAGAGTCTTGCATTATTCACACTTTGTTCTTTCTTCATCATCTACTTCTGGAAAGTAGCAAGTGTTTTGTCTCTGATATCAGAGTCTTGCATTATTCACACTTTGTTCTTTCTTCATCATCTACTTAAGGAAAGGATCTATTAGCGAGTCTCTTATCTCTGGTATCAGAGAGGATTGGATTGTTCATTCTTTGTTCCTTCTTTATCATCTACTTCTGGAAAGGATCTATTAGCAGAGATTTTGATTTTGTGACACCAAGCATTTGCTTTAGTCACATTGATATCTTCTCCGCTATCTACTTCTGAAGATGATCATTAGCGAGTGTCTGGCACACACACTCTTGGCTAGTTGATATTTATTTCCTTCTTCGCCAAAAAGAAGGCGAGGGTCGGTGGACGATTGATATAAACCGTCGATATTCGACAGCCACGACTTAGGATCGAATCCCGCTTTGGGTTTTTTTTTTCTGGATACAAAATTGCTTCAATGGCCTCCGATTCTTGCGAAATTCTAACCCCATCAGTGAGTGAAAAGTCGTAAAGTGTAAAAGTCGAACTGCTTTCCACGTGTAGACATGTGGTCTACTTACAGTAAAATCAGTCGTTAACTACCGCCAGTACTATCTACAATGATTGTCATGGCCTGTACCATGTTTACTAGAGATAATCAAAAATACATTTTGATTGGTTATAATTTGTTCCTTCTTCTTCATCAATCTTTGGTATGATCTACATAGTCCGCGTTTCTCGATTAGTGGCCTTTGTTTCACGGATTTCTTCATTTCTTTATGGTATCAGGCAAATCGGCTGTGTGTTCCGTTGGTTTCTATATCTAACATTCTTGAGAGCATATACAAGGTTTTCCCAAAAGCTCGTAAATACTTGCAAAAAAATAAAATACCAATATTATTCGCCGTTATGTATAATGTCTTTGTATTATGTATAAAGTAATTGTATTATGTATTATATTCGCCAAGTAATAATAAAAACACGAACTTTTGGGACAATCTTATATGTATAGTGTATATATGTTTTAACAATTAAGTTTTTCGGATTTGGGGCTAATCAATGTAGTTGTTCCGTTAATTTCTTTGTATCTACAACGCCTTGTGTGCATCTAGAAGTTTATCGAGAAAATGCAGGTATACAAGGAGTAGAAGATATTGAAAAATATTCATATTGTAACATAGTATTTAATAATTTTATTATTTTTTATTAACAGAGTGGTCATTTTTTTATGTTTATATCTTGCGACTCTGTAAATTTCCCTTTTGGCTTATCTTTTGTTTACAATTCATAGTTTGTCCTTCCCTGAAATAAATTGTTGTTTCCTCCTGAAGTTTTTGTCTTCCCTAATTTTCCACGTGGCATTTTGGTGGAGATGCCGGGTAAGTTGGGGAAGACAAACTGAAGATCGCCGAGAAGAATTTGAAGCCATGGGTGCTGTAATCCACATTTTTAGAGACTGACTCCAGGATTCCACCGCCGTGTCAAAGCCAAGACTTCCTTCCAAGATGACGATGTCCCTATAGACGACGATACGACGACAAAGCCGCTCTTCACGCCGCAAGAAAATGGACGCAAAGGTACTAGGGACAAAGTTCCAAGACTTCGATGGGATCCTTGGCAGAAGCACGTAAAATCCACGTCAGTATCTACAATAATTGCTAGCTGTGGGTCACAGCTCCCATAGGGAAGAAGCTATGTAACATAGTATTTATTAATTTTATTTATGTAACATAGTATTTATTAATTTGATTATTTTTATTAACAGAGTGGTCTTTTTTTATGTTTATATCTTGCGACTCTGTAAATTTCCCTCGTGGCTTATCTTTTGTTTACAATTCATAGTTTGTCCTTGCCTGAAATAAATTGTTGTTTCCTTCTGAAGTTTTTGTCTTCCCTAATTTTCCACGTGGCAATATTAAATAAGATTTTAACATTCAAGAAAGTATAAAATTAACCAATAAAACTGATAACACAAAAATATAACTTTTACAAAGCAGTAAACATAAAAAAAAAAGAACTTAGATTTCTCCTCCACTACATGATGGTGGTTGATCATCGTGAGGATATTGTCGCGGAGATAAATAAAGCAAGGGCAAGTTTGGGGATAATTAATTTATTATAAGGGGTATTGATAGGGAGAGAGAGAGAGTCAATACAACTTACCCCAAGACAGAGTTAATCCTAATGAGGGACCTCAGCTCCCCCCGCCGGCCAGATTCCCCAGAACCCCTCACACCCGGTGTCCAGCGATGATTGACAGACGTCCCATGGGGCCTCTCGTGATTGGAGCCGCTTAGCTTCTTGACATTACTCCCTCCTTAGAAAAAAATACAGCGACCCGCTGATTAGCTTGTCTCAGCCCTTGTTCTGGAAGGAAATCTATCACGGCTGGTGTTCCCTAGCAGAATAGAATGTTGTTCTTCAGGGTCCAGGTAGGGTTTCATCCGAATGACATGGACGATATCCTTGGCTTTCCGTGATCGGGGAGAGGGGTCCACGGGTTCTACTTCATACGTAACTTCTGAAAGCTTCTTGGTCACCTTATAGGGACCGAAGTATCTCTTCAGTAGCTTTTCTGATAGTCCTACTTTTCGGATGGGAGTAAAAACCCACACAAGATCATTCTTCTGGTAATAGACTGGAGTATGTTTCTGGTCGTATAGTCTACGGTCTTTCGCCTGTGATTGTAGAAGGCGTGATCGGGAGAGTTGACGCGCTTCCTCAGCTCTGGTCACAAGTTCTCCAACGTAGTCGTTAGAGATCTCATCTGGTATGTAGGGTAGTACGGCATCGATGTAGGTCTCGGCCTCGCGGGCGTGGACAAGAAAGAACGGGGTGTAGCCGGTCGCCTCCTGTTTAGCAGTGTTGTAAGCAAAAGTTACATTGGGCAAAACTTGGTCCCAGTCCTTCTGCTCAACACCTGTGTACATGGACAACATGTCTCCTAGAGTTTTGTTGAACCTTTCAGTCAGGCCGTTGGTCTGGGGATGGTAGGCCGTTGTAAATCTGTGCACAATTCCGCACAGAGCATTGATCTCTTTTATTACTTGAGAAATGAAATTTCTGCCGCGATCTGTTATCATTTCTCTAGGAGCTCCATGCTTCAAGATGACGTCTTCAACCAGGAACTTAGCTGTTTCGATTGCTCCTCCGTCTGGGATCGCTTTCGTTATGGCATACCTTGTCATATAATCGGTGCACACAATGATCCAACGGTTTCCATCTTTAGAAACTGGAAATCTTCCAAGGAGATCAACCCCGAATTTATAGAATGGCTTTTCTACGGGCGGTATGGATGCAAGTTGTCCAGCCTGACGTCGAGGTAATTTCTTCCTTCGTTGACACTCCCGACAATGGCTTACATATTGGCGAACAGTTCTATAAAGGCCAGGCCAATAGAATCATTTTTTGACTTTGTCATACGTCCGGGCGAAACCCAAATGCCCAGCTGTAGGAGCATCATGTAAATCTACTTATATATTTGCCTTATTCTGTCTGTTTGTTTGTCTGCTTGTCTGTTTGTCTGAAGCTAACGGATAGAATGCGCGCTCATTGGCTGCCAGGGAACACGTGTCCTCCCTGCCCCCCTCTAGACAACCCTGTTATTCAAAAACCATACATCCAATCGCCATGAAATTCTGGGATATTATTAGGTATATCCCCGGAAAGGTTTTCGAAAAGTAATTTCTTGAATATCTTGAATATCCTTAGAGTTATTTGCAGAATTGTAGATATAGCTCGCAGGCAGCGCCACCATTGCGACGACGGAGATAGGCTTAAGTTTGCTGCTCCACCCCTGTTGACCTTGGGTCATCGTGTGAGTCACAGCATGATGCAACAAAAACACTCTCTCTGGGGATTGCGGCGTCAACAACCTGTAAGTTTGCCTCTCTCATAAACCTGTCTATACAGACCACCCTGACTATAGCGACCACTCTAGACAACCCTGTTATCAGCTGCCTGTCTATACAGACCACCCTGTCTATAGCGGTCACCTTAGGCAACCCTGTTATCAGCAGTGTGATACATCCACCTGTCTATACAGACCACCCTGTCTATAGCGACCACTCTAGACAACCCTGTTATCAGCTGTGTGATACATCCACCTGTCTATACAGACCACCCTGTTAATAGCGACCACCCAAGTCAACGTTTTTAAAATATATTCGCACTCGGGTAAACCCCGGGCGTTGCCCGGGCCATTCGTCTAGTCTTCCATAACTTCCGATCTTAAGTGCTTAGGGATCATCATAAGCCAGGGTCTTCCAGTTGTGCTATAGTTTTTCTTGTATAAGATGCCGTCGATAATGCTGAATTCCTTTCTGGTGTAGCCCGAGTTTAAATTATCGATTATTTTAGCTAAATCCGGGTCTTTAGTCTGCTCTATATCGACGTTGGTTAGTGACATCACAGCACTTGGTTGATCGTTCTCAAGCGGGCTCCTTGACAGACAATCGGCATCCTTATGTTTGCGTCCGCTCTTGTAGATAACGGTCACGTCAAATTCTTGCAACTTCAGCGCCCATCTTGCCAAACGGCCAGAAGGATCTTTCTGCCCAACCAACCAACATAGAGAATGATGGTCAGTGACAACCGTGAATGGTCGACCAAACAAATATGGGCGGAATTTGCTAATAGACCAGACTACAGCAAGGCATTCTTTTTCCGTTGTAGAATAGTTATTTTCAGCCTTTGTCAAGCTTCTAGATGCATAAGCTATAGGCCGCTCCTTTCCACCTTGTATTTGTAGAAGAACAGCTCCAATACCATGTCCGCTTGCATCCGTGTGTAGATGGGTATCAGCGGATTCATCAAAGTGTCCTAAGACAGGCTCTGAAATTAGAGCTGTTTTAAGGACTTCAAACGCTTTCTCTTGAGCTGCATCCCAATAAAATTGTTTTTCAGTCTTCAGTAGCTTTCTCTAGCTTTGTCGGCAAAGTTCTCAATAAATCTTCGGTAATAGGAACATAATCCAAGAAAGCTCTTCAGTTCAGAGATATTCCTTGGCCTCGGAAATTTAGAGACGGCTTCAACTTTATCTGGATCTGGATGAATTCCATTGGCGTCAACAAGGTGTCCCAAAATCTTTATCCTCCTTGATCCAAAAAGACACTTTTTTGTGGTTCAAGCTTAGTCCAGCTTTCTGGATGCAGCTTAATACAAGTTGTAGACGACGTAGATGTTCCTCAAAGGTAGGTGCGTAAACTACGATGTCGTCCAGGTAGCAAAGGCACATGTTCCATTTAAGACTGCCCAGAACACTATCTATCATCCTTTCAAACGTTGCTGGAGCGTTGCAAAGACCGAAAGGCATTACTTGGAATTCATACAGCCCATCTGGAGTGATGAAAGCAGTTTTCTCCCTGTCTTTTTCGTCCACTTCAATCTACCAATACCCGGACCGAAGATCCATCGTGGAGAAGTAACTAGAGCCGGCTAAACTGTCCAAGGCATCGTCAATGCGTGGCAGCGGGTAAACATCTTTTTTTGTTATCTTATTTAATCGACGGTAATCTACGCAGAATCTCCAGGTCCCGTCTTTCTTTCGAACTAGAATAACTGGAGATGACCAAGGACTTTCAGAGGGCTTCACGATGTGATTTTCAATCATCTTGTTCACTTCATCTTGAATTAGTCGTCGTTCACTTGGTGCTACTCTATAGGGCCGCTGTTTGATAGGAGACTGGTCGCCTGTGTTTATCTTGTGCTTCACAGTACTGGTGGGCTTAATAGGAGTACTCCCAAAGTCAAATATGCCAATAAACTCGTCAAGGCATGAAACAAGCTGTAACCTTTGAATTTCAGACAGCCCTGGATCTAGAGTAAGGTTTATCTTCTGTGACCATTCACGTGACTTTAGCTGCGTTTCTTGTAACTTATCGCTGGATTCAATAAGACTGCAGATATTCCCATTCTCATAACTTTCCATGGTGCACATATTCATTCCTGATGGAATCAGTTGCGGCCAAGACGCTCCATTCGCCACCCAAATGCTACCTCGGCCGTGTCGAAATGTAACCAATGAGTTTGGTATAAGAACTTCCTTTCTTAATAATAAGTCCTTAGAAGTTGAGACTAAAACATCTCTAACACCACATATTTCTTCGTTCATCACACTGATCTTCTTTATTGATTTAGGCGGGATGACAAAGTCGTCGGAAGCAAACAATCTCTGGTTTTCCTCCTCTCGAGATTCCAGGACGGAGGTTTCCCCGAGATGGAGTTCATTTCTGCCACAATCAATGACGGCCTCGGTGGCCTTGAAGAAGTCCCATCCAAATATGATGTCATGGCTGCATTCCACCATAACAACGAATTCAAATGAGATATTCAGACCATTAACTTCTATGTTCAGGAGACATTTTCCTAGGGTCTCTATTAAATTTTTATTTGCGGCTTTAAGAATGGGACCTGGTTCTTTGAAGAGAGGTGTCTTTAGTTCGCGTCGAAATTTGTCTGAAATAACAGAAAAGTCGGCTCCTGAATCCACCAATGCTTTAATTTTGCGTCCATTTATTTCGACCATAACAAATTTTTCTTTTAATTTAGCGGCGATATACCCTGGAGGATTTTCCTCAATGGCGACCTCACCCCCGTTAGAAGCCGCTCCACTTAGTTTTTCACATTCTGAGGCATGGGAGAACGGCTAAAACGACGGGCTGGCGACTGGGATTGTCTTCGGGCTGGCGACCTTGCGCGGTTTGGATGTGGGGAAGAGCTCCGGTAGAAGTACGTCGAGGTTTGGGGCGTTACATAGTCGTCGTTGGCGTCATATCTCGGGGGTCGACTCGAAAATCCAACATTTCTTCCTTCTCCGCCATTCCTTGACCTGGCTTCAGCGAAGACCTGCCGTCGTTCCCTACAATAACGGACGACATGTCCGGGTCGTCCGCAGTGGAAGCAGATAGGTTTGTCGTCGTAGGTTCTCCAATGTTCCGTTTTCCTGGGTTGGGTTGGTCGGTCGATATTATAAAAGGGCGTTCGTGGTTGTTGTTGTACCACGTTGACTTGTGGTCTGGTAGGTTGTAGAGCACGGCTGACCTCTTCCCTCACAGTCTGTTCCAGGGCGTTCACCTCTCGGAGCGGATTGATCACTTCAGGTGCTGAGAAAACCTTTTGTATCTCTTCTCTAACGATGCGGCGAATTAAGCCGGCCAAGTCGTCTGAGTCGTCAACACACGAAATGGGCATTACGTTTGACAACCTGACGAATTTCGTACGGCCGATCCGGCGCTGCTTGACGGTTGTCAGATGACGGCAGAACTTCAGGATCTCATCTACCGTCTGTATGTCTTTCGCCACCAATACCTGGTATGTGTCCTCCGAAATTCCCTTTATAATGTGAGCAACTATCTCACCTTCTTCCATGCGAGGGTTCACCTGGTGGCAGAGACTAAGAATCTCCTGGATGTATGACTCGCTGGATTCCTCGGCCTTCTGTGCTCTTGACTTCAGAACTTCCTCGGCGCGTCGAGCAGAATCCTCTTGCAGTCCAAACACACCGCGGAATGCGTCTTCAAAGCTTCTCCACGAGTTGAGTGATTCTTCGTTATTATCAAACCACCTTCCAGCAGTTCCGTTCAAGTAAAATACGACGTTGGCAAGCTTCATGGTCTCGTCCCATCTGTTGTACTTCGACACTCTCTCGTACTCTTTCAACCACTGTCCAGGGTTTATATTTCCATCTCCAGAAAAGGTAGAAGGATCTCGTAGGTAGGATCCACTAACAGTAGGTCTGTGGTCGTCTTCCATTTCTATTCGTTGTGGCAAAGGTTGAAGAATTGGTTCACGTCCCTGTAGACGTCGACTTCTTCGAAGTTCCGTCACGCTACCCAGCGTCTCCGCCAAAATATGTCGCGGAGATAAATAAAGCAAGGGCAAGTTTGGGGATAATTAATTTATTATAAGGGGTATTGATAGGGGAGAGAGAGTCAATACAACTTACCCCAAGACAGAGTTAATCCTAATGAGGGACCTCAGCTCCCCCCGCCGGCCAGATTCCCCAGAACCCCTCACACCCGGTGTCCAGCGATGATTGACAGACGTCCCATGGGGCCTCTCGTGATTGGAGCCGCTTAGCTTCTTGACAATATCGTTGTAATGAGAGAGGAGAATCTGACTGGTGTCTTAATAAATGGTGGGTATAGGGATTTACGATTGTTTTTACTGTACACTCGAATTGTTTACACTGTACACTCAAATGGTTACTCTGTCCCTATATAACTTTTACAAAGCAGTAAGTAGAGAAAAAGAACTTGTATTTATCGTTTTCTCCTCCACTACATAATGGTGATTGATCATCGTGAGGATATCGTTGTAACCCGGCAATGAGAGAGGAGAATCTGTATAAGACTGGTGTCTTAATAAAGGCTTTGTGTGTGTGATCATATATTATATCATGGGGATATCATTGCAAGCCGGCAATGAGAGAGTAGAATCTGTATAAGACTGGTGTCTTAATAAAGGCTTTGTGTGTGATCATATATCATGGGGATATCATTGCAAGCCGGCAATAAGAGAAGAATCTGTATAAGACTGGTGTCTTAATAAAAGCTTTGTGTATATGATAAAAAAAGAGAGATCTCATAAAATCAAACGACGTCCACAGCCTTAAACCATCGGTCTCCAGATGAACTTTCTGGATTTACTAAAGTTGATGTTGTGGTTTTGTCATCGACTCGAGTCCGCTAGATTGCAGAGACAGTGAATAGATAACGCCTAATATTTATATATATTTTGATGGGAGAGCTATATATAACCATACACATTTTATATATTAATTTCTCCTTTCATCAAAATTTCCGTTAACGTGGATAGCAACGAATCTACGATAGACTGAGGTTTCTCATTGTAACGTTTGTTTTCTAAACCTGATATGCAAAGTTGCAATCTATGAAAATTAAAATATTTTAGTACGTACCATTTATCGCTCGAGGAATCCCACACTCTGTACACACAATTAAAAACCCATTAAGAGAAATTAATTAAAATTATATTAAGCTGAAATCATATTCAAGGCTTCCAGGAATAAGTTTCTTTGTTTTGACAAATTTAATTCTCTAGCTTTCGGTCATGGAAGCTCTTCAACATGAGAAAAAACTCTCGATATAATAAAATCACCAATAAAATTAAAATTTTCAAAAAAGAAACGTATTCCTGGAAACCTCATGTGACTTAATTTCATTTCTTCTGATAAATTCACTACTTTATTCTTAACAGGAAAAGGACCCTTCTTAAGTTTCCTGTTCAAACTGAATGTTATCAATGATCCAACATGTGAATGCCGCTTAGATGTTGAATCACCAGAGCATCTTCTTTTAACTTGCCCTCTGACTAATCAAATTGTATGCAAATACTTTGAAATATTGCCAAATTGTCTTAGTGTATATACTCAATCTCATGAGAACTTTGTTAAGTTTAGAACTATTTGTACAATAATTTACAAAACACTACTAATCCATCGTGTAAATAATTAATCATATATATGTAAATAAATAAATAAATGGTACCTAATAAAGTTATATTGTGAACTGTAACTGGAATTATCAATATTTCAAATGTAGGATGTTATTGACATGTATAATAAATAGACACCTCTCCCTTTAAAAATTCCCTAAAAACGGTAAATGTTTTATCAATGTTTAGATAGTTTAGTATTCAGAATTAAGAAAATTGTGATATCTATATATATAAATGAATGTTTGTATGTTTGTTGGTTTGTATGTCCGGAATACAAATTCGCAGTAGTTCACTAATTCAAACTAAAATTTCCATACATAGGTAAAAAATAACGGGGAAGACGATAGGCTATTTTAAAAAATATATAAATCAATTATTAAAACTATATATTCAAATTATTCTACTTAGCTCACGAACAGCGCCCTCTATCAAGTACTAAAAGGTTATAAATACGTTTAAAATCTAAATCTTCTCAATATTTTATTAATAATAGTTCGCTTAATAACACATATGATATAAATATTTATATAATAACTGCTCTAATTTTAAATATTTGGTAGGTTTTATTTATTTATATATTTTCATTTTTAGATATAACTGATCTAATTCGCCGTTTAAAATAACTGCTCTAATTCGAAATATTTGGTATGTTTTATTTGTGTTCACTCTATTTCTATTTATTTGAAGTATTATAATTTCCATGTTTCAAAAACCTATTTCAAAAAGGTCGTTAGAAATATGTAAGGCCTGAAATAGCTTTACATGCGAATATTTATGATGCCAAGCGTAGCTTAATGGTTAGGTGTGCGGCTTCGTATTTCCACAACCTTGGTTTGAAACTTAGCCTGGGTGTTTTTTTTTTTATATATATATTATTGAAGCAAAGGTTTTTTTTTTACAGTACCAAAATTTCCATACATAAGTTAAAAAAATACGAGGAAAACGATAGGCTATTTTAAATTAAATATAAATTAAATATTAAAACTATATATTCAAATTATTCTGTTTAGCTCACGAACCTCTATCAAGGTTATAAATACGTTTAATCTGACTGAAATTTTAACGGTATATAGAGAATAATCTGAAAAAACTTTTAGTGAAATTTTCAGGTCTCTATTCCGAATATTCGTCGAGTTTGCCCTTTTGCTCTCGAGCAACGCCTCTAGTGGTGAAGATGGGAGGTAATATCCACGGCGCCAATTTATAATTGTAACGAATAGTGTTTGAATAAAACATTTAATCGGGTAAACCCGGGCGTTGCCCGGGTCATTCGTCTAGTACTTTTATAAAAATATATAAAAACTTTACACAATACGTTTTTTATATAATAAATACAATAATACATAAAGAAACTTATTGTGTTTTAGATATTTTATAATAGTTTAATATGAAATAATCCCTATATATATAAAAGTCAGTGTATGTATGTTTGTCGACTATACACGTCCACAATACGTAACTAATCTGACTGAAATTTTAACAGTAGATAGAGTAGAATCTGGAAAAACTTATAGTGAAAATTTCAGGTCTCTATCCAGAATATTCGTCGAGTTATTTGCAAATTTGCGTTGAAAATTTGCCCTTTCGCTCGCGAGAAGCGCCTCTAGCGGTGAAGATGGGAGGTAATATCAGCTGACCTAATGTACATGTAAAGTTTGGAGCGGGACGTTGCACAAGAGTGACATCCACGGCGCCAATTTATAATTGTAACGAATAGTATTTTAATAGAATCACTTCCATCAATAATTGACAATATGACCCAGAATAAGTATATTGCTACAGCGTTTTATGGTTTCCACAAGTTCATATCTCAGAAGAAGGCCAAGTGACACTCACTCCTCACTTTCTTACTGCTACTCTTTTTGTGTTGTTTTTCTTGCATCCCTCTTTCTCTTTCTTGTTTTTTTTTCTTTTTTTTTCTTCTTTTTCTTCTGTCTATATCGTTATTTCCTTTGTCTCACTGCTTTGTTCTTATGCATACCTCTGGTGAATCCTGTATAGGGTCAGTGACCCTAAATAAAGGCTTTTTGTTGTTGTATTTGAATAGAAACATTTAATCGGGTAAAACCGGGGCGTTACCCGGGTCATTCGGCTAGTTTCTAATAAATGGGGTGAAGGTATATCAAAAGAAAGCATCCTTCCACAATCTTACAATGTATTCTCGCCTAAAACAAGATTTAACAATTCACCGACTGCACAACACCTTTTTGGTGGATTCGGTTCATTCCATAACTCCCCACGTAGGATGTTATGAAATAGAAGCCACCCATGTACTGATGATGGCCATATTCCGAAATCTTGGTATACAGATCTGTTTACATATCTGAATTTTCCAAAACTGGTGTAGTGACATATTCTTCTGGCGAATGGGAGGGTTCACCACTGATGAGCCAGGCCCTCCCATTAATTTTTCCATTGCAGTAAGGGCAGTAGAAATTGTTGAATTTATAAAAGAATCATACGCGTCTATAATAGTTTCGAATTTTCATAACAGATGGCGCGCTGATGCATATTCTTCTATCCATTTTTCGCAGAGTAGAACCGGGAAAATGTATTGCTTTTATGCATTTTTAAAGGGAGACATGCTCTTTGTAGAACCTTTATAACACATGAAGACGCGAGTGTATTTATGTATAAATGTAATTCTACTGTCCTTAAAAGCTTATGTCCATAGTTTTCTTAAATACCGTTTCTAAGATTCCACCCTTCAGTGTAACATATAAAAACAGAATGATCCAATACAGTATTAGAGCTCTAACGAAGCGGTCTGGTAGATTAAATTAGCGAAACTGTTTGGGGAGTTCACCACTGATGAGCCAAGCCCTCTCAATATTTTTTTTATTGCAGTAAGGACAGTAGAAGTTTGATTTATTTGAGAAAAGAAACATTCTCGTCTTAATGTCTTCATTTGTTATTTATACGAGTTATTGCTTTGTATTAATTTATAGCACATATATATAAAAAAGAACATTTCAAAATTCCTCTCTAAATTTTTCCGAGCTCATTAAAAAGACACTCTATAGCTACCATCTCAAGAAAAATGAGTCCAACTTGAAACTAGGGAAACAAAAAAGAGCGGGTCTGTAAAAGCGGCGTAGCATAATCTATTAGAGAAAAGACAATGGACCAAAAACAGAAGGTTTTGGTCAAAAGACAAGGTGACCTCCCTTCCAATTGATCAACTAGAGTAGGGGTTGACCTTGAGAACAAAAGCAAGGTGAGCGAACAAAAGACTCTAATTGGCATTGGGATGTACAACTTGAAGCTTCTTCAGGCATCAGAAGCTCTTCTTTAGGGCACCTAGGTTATCCATCTTATTTGGAGCAATCAAGAACCCATCGTGCCTAATCAGCTATAATTGGTATAGATTCAAGGGGACATCCTTGATTTCAATTGATCTTCTTTCCATGAGCATCACGAAATTTGCTTTTATGGCTCTTACCGGAGTTATTGAGGTTAAGTAAACAAAATTTATCATGGTTTTATGTTAATTGCTATGAAGATTTCATGCGCTAAGTAAAAAATTGAAGCGGTTTTAGAAGGAAAAAATGCAATGTCATCATATATCGTTGATCGTTTGATTGTGGAGGGTTTATTTTGAGAGCTATTTTTATAAGAATGATGTATTGATGACACTTTGATTGCTAATTAGACCGAGATTGGAATGACTTATAGATTCCACTATGAAAGAAGGGTATTTTCAAATTATCTTCCAATTTCTAATAACGTAAAGAGTGAAGCTGCTCATAGTAGTATTTAAAGGGAGCTAATACTTTTTCCCTATAGGAAGTTTTTCCTTTATAATTTAGTTTTTTAAAGTGATATACACTCATTGACATAACTTAAGGACAGTCTTTGTTGTCGCCGGTTGTCTGTTTATTTGAGGGAAACAGAGGCTGTTCACACTTTGTTATCTCGTATGTCCTCAATAAAGTCACTGTAATATCTTTCAAAATTATTATCTGAATCCCGATATACATGCTGAAAGGTACAACTTCCTTAAGTTTTGTCCATGAATGTATATTGGTTATCTCGTGTGTCTTCAATAAAGGTCACTGTAATATCTCTCAGAGTTATTGTCTGAATCCCGATATACATGCTAAAAGGTACAACTTCCTTAAGTTTTGTCCATGAGTGTATATTGGTTATCTCGTGTGTCTTCAATAAAGGTCACTGTAATATCTCTCAGAGTTATTGTCTGAATCCCGATATACATGCTGAAAGGTACAACTTCCTTAAGTTTTGTCCATGAGTGTATATTGGTTATCTCGTGTGTCTTCAATAAAGGTCACTGTAATATCTTTCAGAGTTATTGTCTGAATCCCGATATACATGCTGAAAGGTACAACTTCCTTAAGTTTTGTCCATGAGTGTATATTGGTTATCTCGTGTGTCTTCAATAAAGGTCACTGTAATATCTCTCAGAGTTATTGTCTGAATCCCGATATACATGCTGAAAGGTACAACTTCCTTAAGTTTTGTCCATGAGTGTATATTGGTTATCTCGTGTGTCTTCAATAAAGGTCACTGTAATATCTTTCAGAGTTATTGTCTGAATCCCGATATACATGCTGAAAGGTACAACTTCCTTAAGTTTTGTCCATGAGTGTATATTGGTTATCTCGTGTGTCTTCAATAAAGGTCACTGTAATATCTCTCAGAGTTATTGTCTGAATCCCGATATACATGCTGAAAGGTACAACTTCCTTAAGTTTTGTCCATGAGTGTATATTGGTTATATCGTGTGTCTTCCATAAAGGTCACTGTAATATCTTTCAGAGTTATAATCCCGATATACATGCTGAAAGATACAACTTCCTTAAGTTTTGTCCATGAGTGTATATTGGTTATATCGTGTGTCTTCAATAAAGGTCACTGTAATATCTTTCAGAGTTATAATCCCGATATACATGCTGAAAGGTACAACTTCCTTAAGTTTTGTCCATGAGTGTATATTGGTTATATCGTGTGTCTTCAATAAAGGTCACTGTAATATCTTTCAGAGTTATAATCCCGATATACATGCTGAAAGATACAACTTCCTTAAGTTTTGTCCATGAGTGTATATTGGTTATATCGTGTGTCTTCAATAAAGGTCACTGTAATATCTTTCAGAGTTATAATCCCGATATACATGCTGAAAGGTACAACTTCCTTAAGTTTTGTCCATGAGTGTATATTGGTTATATCGTGTCTTCAATAAAGGTCACTGTAATATCTTTCAGAGTTATAATCCCGATATATATGCTGAAAGATACAACTTCCTTAAGTTTTGTCCATGAGTGTATATTGGTTATATCGTGTGTCTTCAATAAAGGTCACTGTAATATCTTTCAGAGTTATAATCCCGATATACATGCTGAAAGGTACAACTTCCTTAAGTTTTGTCCATGAGTGTATATTGGTTATCTCGCGTGTCTTCAATAAAGGTCACTGTAATATCTTTCAGAGTTATAATCCCGATATACATGCTGAAAGGTACAACTTCCTTAAGTTTTGTCCATGAGTGTATATTGGTTATCTCGTGTGTCTTCAATAAAGGTCACTGTAATATCTTTCAGAGTTATAATCCCGATATACATGCTGAAAGGTACAACTTCCTTAAGTTTTGTCAATGAGTGTATATTGGTTATCTCGTGTGTCTTCAATAAAGGTCACTGTAATATCTTTCAGAGTTATAATCCCGATATACATGCTGAAAGGTACAACTTCCTTAAGTTTTGTCAATGAGTGTATATTGGTTATCTCGTGTGTCTTCAATAAAGGTCACTGTAATATCTTTCAGAGTTATAATCCCGATATACATGCTGAAAGGTACAACTTCCTTAAGTTTTGTCCATGAGTGTATATTGGTTATCTCGTGTGTCTTCAATAAAGGTCACTGTAATATCTTTCAGAGTTATAATCCCGATATACATGCTGAAAGGTACAACTTCCTTAAGTTTTGTCCATGAGTGTATATTGGTTATCTCGTGTGTCTTCAATAAAGGTCACTGTAATATCTTTCAGAGTTATAATCCCGATATACATGCTGAAAGGTACAACTTCCTTAAGTTTTGTCCATGAGTGTATATTGGTTATCTCGTGTGTCTTCAATAAAGGTCACTGTAATATCTTTCAGAGTTATAATCCCGATATACATGCTGAAAGGTACAACTTCCTTAAGTTTTGTCAATTAGTGTATATTGGTTATCTCGTGTGTCTTCAATAAAGGTCACTGTAATATCTTTCAGAGTTATAATCCCGATATACATGCTGAAAGGTACAACTTCCTTAAGTTTTGTCCATGAGTGTATATTGGTTATCTCGTGTGTCTTTAATAAAGGTCACTGTAATATCTTTCAGAGTTATAATCCCGATATACATGCTGAAAGGTACAACTTCCTTAAGTTTTGTCCATGAGTGTATATTGGTTATCTCGTGTGTCTTCAATAAAGGTCACTGTAATATATTTCAGAGTTATTGTCTGAATCCCGATATACATGGTGAAAGGTACAACTTCCTTAAGTTTTGTCCATGAGTTTAAATAAGCATAAGACAATAACGCGCCATCTATATACAAGAAATAAAACCATCAAGCATGAATGTTTCTTCTTCTTCTTCTTCAAAAGAAAAACTTTCATCGGTGGTGAACCCTTCCAACGGTTTCGCCAGTTTAATCTACCAGACCGCTTTACTATTGTTTAAATATGACTTGGGTGTTGACATATTGTATCATAGTATTTATTAATTTTATTTATGTAACATAGTATTTATTAATTTTATTATTTTTTATTAACAGAGTGGTCATTTTTATGTTTTATATCTTGCGACTCTGTAAATTTCCCTCGTGGCTTATATTTTGTTTACAATTCATTGTTTTAGTTTCAACGGGAGCTCTCGAAAAATATTAGCCAGACTTCTGATCTCTGATGATCCCCTATTTTTGAAAGCCTTGGGTGCTTTGGAGCTCTAGGTGTGCTTGGCGCTTCCTTGGTTCCCTCGCAGGCGGCGCGCTGTTTCCAGATGCAGCGGGCTGTTTGCATGTGTTGTCCCTGTGTTCAATTGTGCCTTAAAATGCTTCCAGACTAGCATGTAGAAGGCGGATTAATTGATACTACAATTCATAGTTTGTCCTTCCCTGAAATAAATTGTTGTCTCCTCCTGAAGTTATTGTCTTCTCTAATTTTCCACGTGGCAATATATAAGAACGACTTAAAATAACACTAATCTGACCTATTCTAACATAGGGATGTGAGACATTGCTGAATAGATGCCTTCGAGATGTAACTTTATAGATCACATAAGATTCCATGAATAGATAAGATGACATACAATCAGGTTCTTGATCGAATGGAAAAGAGCGCAGGCTTATGGTGTTCATAAAGCAACGAAATCAGGTGTTTTCTGGACATGTGATGTGTGTATCAGCGGGGGAAACACTGCTGACGGCTTTGGAGAGAAAGATCCACGGGAAGAGACCGTGTGGACAAAGATGGCGATAGGATATGGACGGCGTACATATGAGGAGATAGAGCGGATGGCGGAGGATATGGCGAGACCATGTGGCCCACCCTCAGTAGAGAAAGGCATTGAAGGAGGGAGATATGGAAAGACCATGTGGCCAGCCACCCTCAGTAGAGGAAGGCACTGAAGGAGGGAGATATGGAGAGACCATGTGGCCAGCCACCCTCAGTAGAGGAAGGCACTGAAGGAGGGAGATATGGAGAGACCATGTGGCCAGCCACCCTCAGTAGAGGAAGGCACTGAAGGAGGGAGATATGGAGAGACCATGTGGCCAGCCACCCTCAGTAGAGGAAGGCACTGAAGGAGGGTGATATGGAGAGACCATGTGGCCAGCCACCCTCAGTAGAGGAAGGCACTGAAGGAGGGAGATATGGAGAGACCATGTGGCCAGCCACCCTCAGTAGAAGAAGGCACTGAAGGAGGGAGATATGGAGAGACCATGTGGCCAGCCACCCTCAGTAGAGGAAGGCACCGAAGGAGGGAGATATGGAGAGACCACGTGGCCAGCCACCCTCAGTAGAGGAAGGCACTGAAGGAGGGAGATATGGAGAGACCATGTGGCTAGCCACCCTCAGTAGAGGAAGATACTGAAGGAGGGAGATATGGAGAGACCATGTGGCCAGCCACCCTCAGTAGAGGAAGGCACTGAAGGAGGGAGATATGGAGAGACCATGTGGCCCGCCACCCTCAGTAGAGGAAGGCACTGAAGGAGGGATATATGGAGAGACCATGTGGCCAGCCACCCTCAGTAGAGGAAGGCACTGAAGGAGTGAGATATGGAGAGACATGCATATTCCGGGGTTAAAACTATAACAGTAATTCCATCCCGACCTAACTTTTATGTGACGTCAAAGTAACAGCAGGATGAGGCCAATATATTATGGAAACATGGGGAGCAAAGACAATATGCAATTTAGCTTGTTATCGGAATAATTTGCATATTCCGCGGTTAAAACTATGACAGTGACTTCTTCCAAAGTTTCACCAGGACAGGTCAAAAATTGTGTGGAAACATATGCGATTCAAACACACAAAAACCTTCAAAGACAGTTCTTAAAACATTTGTAATGTATATAGAGGTAAAGCAATATCGCGCCATTTATATATTGTAGCGTAGCAGAAAGGTAGAGTCGGTAATCCGCAAACGAAGAACGTTATTTTATTAACCAAACAAACCGAGATCAAAAGAAGAGCAACCGAAAAACATATGAATTAATGAATACACGCCAAAGTATATATAGGAAAAAATACAACAAACACCTATGCAAAATTCAGGCATTAAAAATAAATTAAAATATTTACATAAAAATGATAAAACTAATTACTCGCTACAATATATATAAGAAATGAAAGTATTTAAAAGCATTTTTTAAACACAAATCAAACATTATTGCTTTTAAATACTTTCATTTCTTATACATAGGTAAAGTGCAATAAAAAAATTCGCATTAAATATAGAAATATTAACTTTATATTGAAAATGCTTATTCAAATCTATAAAAGTGCCTTATATATATATTTCTTAATTTAATATATTTTAAACGTTTCTACTATAAAAGTGTATAAAATTTTAAATTAAAAATAAAAGGCTTCGATATAATTTTCAAAAAAAAAAAAGTTTTTCAATTCCATATATTTTTTATAAAATATCAATCAAAACACTAAAATCTTTTATTTTTAATTTGAAAGGTCTTAAAAAGTTTAAATTCTCTATATAAAAGTACGATTTTTTTTCAAACCAAAAAATTAATTATGAAAATTTTTTTTTCAAAAGATAATTTTCTAAAAAAAAAAAAATAACACTTTTGACCTAAATAAAAATGAAGAGCACGGTTAAAAACATTCTCTCCAATTAAATTTTAAAAAAAAGATATGCTCAGAAAAAGTGAAGTGTTATAAAAACACAAGCCAAACTTCTTGAATTGATTAAACCTTATATGGTCAAAAAGAAAAAAAAAATCAAATGAAGCAAAAGATCAAGGCGTCAATTTAACCTAGAAAAATCCACGCCGATAAGAGTAAATTAAAGGGTTGCAGATCTTTTGTTCATGGATCCATCAGGAAAAGCGAGTTGCTGCATTTTAAAACCAGACCTTGGAAGATTTAGGACGCCAAACGATAATTGGGGGATCGGCTGCATTCATCTAATCCATCGTCTGATGCATCGCCAAGTGGGCCAAACGATCATTGACCCCCCCTCCTCGTCCCACCCAACACGTGGAAATATATAAATACTAATTTCTAACCCTACTTTTTTTACTTCATCCTAAAGTGACAACTGGCCTTTTCTTTTTTTTAATTATAGCCTTCGCTATTTTTAGTTGTTTCTTTTTTTTTTATTATTGTTTGATGGTTGTGTGGCTTTAATGAAATTTCTTCAAATCTTGTCCTTTTTTGAAATATTATTACCATTTTTAAAATATAATTCAGAAATTAGAATACGTTTTTTTTTTTTTGTTATTCATTTTCATTAATAATTTTTTTTTCTATAAAAAGAGAATTAATGTCAAAATCTTCTATTTCATTAGAATGTTTATTTATTTCTTTTTTTTTTTTGCCCATCCCTAGTACATGTGGTACAGGCCATGATAATGATGGTGGGTAGAAGTAGGCGACTGCTTTTACTGTAAGTACACCACATGTCTACACATGTGAAAAGCAGTTTAACTTTGCACTTACAAATCACTTGTACTGTACCAGAGCCCCGTGTTTTTTTTTTTTCTATTAATGGAAATAAGTAATATTTAATATCTATAATAATCCTATAGTGTGAAAATTAATATATATATAACTATATAAAATGGATTGATAATATAAGCAATGTAAATTTCTTACTTACAGTTACTGTAAGAATCCAGCATTTCAAATTCCATCCTGAAAATGGACACACACCAAAAGAATAAACACATAGTAATCAAACATATCTACTAGGTAAAAATAGTATATACAGCCTCAATATTGCCATATGATTCAAACAAATCAGGACACGAGTAAAAGAGCTTAGTACTAGTCCATACTAGTGAGCTGGACTACCCGGGTAGTTGGTGTTTTGCGCTCCAGGAACCTGGATGTCTTATATATATATATATATATGAAAAAATAGTACAAATGTAATATTGTACTGGGATAAGGTGCATAAATTAAGAAAAAGGCATCTCCTTATCGTGCAACTGAAAGTTGCTGATGGCTTGCGCCATCTATCGGAATAAATATCAACTATTCTCGTTGATTTTTAATTATTCCAGAATTGGTTAAATACCCATTCTTGATTAATCAAGAAAAGCTAACCACGGACGCGTTTCGGGCTGTTGGCCCTCATCAGCGTGGTGTAAGCTGTACCTCAACGACCAAAAAAAAAAGGTCATTAAGGCATCTTGAAAAATCATGAAACGGGTAGTTAAGGCCAGAATTTTGCGTGAGAACGCTACACAATGTGAAAAAATAGTACAAATGTAATATTTGGCCAATTCTGGAATAATTAAAAATCAACGAGAATAGTGGATATTTATTCCGATAGATGGCGCAAGCCATCAGCAACTTTCAGTTGCACGATAAGGAGATGCCTTTTTCTTAATATATATATATATATATGTTAAAAATCAAGGGAAAAAATAGAAAAATGGTCAGGTGTTGATATTAAAAATAAAATTGACATTTCCTGACTGCTCACATGAGCATTTTAGATGGTAGATGGCTGATATTTGGCCAACCCTATTTCTTGATAAATCAAGAAATTCAGCCACGTACGCGTTTCGGGCTGTTGGCCCTCATCAGCGTGGTGCAGACTACCTCTACGACCAAAGGTTTGGTCCCAGAGACTTCCTGAGATACAACTATATATATATTATACATATTTTTATTTTGTGTTGTTTCAGAGTCCAGTATTTTTATACCCGCTCCCATAACAGGAATCTGCATAGAAAAATAAAAGCAGGAGAATATACTTATAACCTATGTCTATATTATATCAAAAGGTTTATATGTACATATTTCCCATATAACTTTGTTAATTTGAATTTCTTTCTTCCTCTCTTTTCTAATCATTCCTGTAGCTCTCAGGAGAATTTGTATATAATACTGAAAGTCTTAATACTGTTTGCTAGGGAAAGGTAATTTGCGCTAGGCCTATTTAATCTGCGAAAAAAAAAGCTGTTTTTTTCGTAAAAGCACGCCCGCGCGATCTGCTTTTATTCATGAATTTGTTTCAATTATCATCATGGAAACATAAGCGATGTTATACGCTGTTGTATATATGCATATTTACTTCTTGTATCTGTACTTTTTTTTGCATAGTTGTTGATTATGCTTTTATAAGATATAAATACCGTTGTTTTTTGATTAGTTTAGTTTGTTTTTGTATACAAAGTTGATCCTTTTTAAATATATATACACCTATCCCCCGATTTACACGGTAGATACGTTCCTGAGAAAAACGTGTAAATCGAAGGATAGGTGTATATTAAACTATCAAATCTGAATAGGTGTTCGCCCCCTCATGAATCAGAGCCTCCCAATATTCTTTTCAACATAGGTAGTATAGAGTAGAATATCGCATTTTAGTATAGTGCGATAAAAATAAAAAAATAAAAAAACTTATTTGGAAAACCGTGTAAAACCGAAAACGTGTAAAACAAGTACCGTGTAAATCAGGGGATAGGTGTATTGTCACCTTTGCTTGAGACCATTTTAATCTAAACGAACCAACATCATAGTGCACCAATCTAAAAGTGTACAGCGAACACTGTTGTTGTTGCTCATCCCAAGTACACGTTATGATAATCATGGTAGGTAGTTAGCGACTACTTTTACTGCAAGTACACCACATGTCTACACATATAGAAAGCAGTTAGACTTTTACACTTACAAAGGTGTCATAGTTTCGTTTTAACTCCGCCTTTGCCGGTCCCAAGCCCGGATGAAAAAGGAGGAGGGGGAGCAGTAACAAGCTCGCTAAAAAACCTGGGTTCAGCTGGCCCGGCTGATAGTACCCTGTAAGGGCTCCTAATCCAGGGATACAGGATGAGCAGCGTTTGTACTCCATGTTAGGATCGGCTGCATATGGCGTCTGTTCCTCATGTCAGAGGCGGCCATTTCTTTTGGAGCTAAGTCGGCCTGCCACTGAGTAGTGCTCCCAGTCTTAATGACAAAGGCAGACGCAATCTACTTCACCCAGTCATTGGTTTCAAGCTTTACAAGCTTGGTACCCTAATATGATTGAGTGGAGATAAGAAAGAAGAAGGAGAAGAGTTTTACTTTTACACTTACAAAGGTGTCATAGTTTCGTTTACTTTCACTCACTGGTGGGGTTGTACATTTGCAAAAATCGGATTCCATTGAGAGAGAAAACAACTTTAGGGGAAAAAAAACGTACTTAATGCGGGATTCGATCCCGGGTCTTTGCTGTCCAATTTCAACAGTTTAAACCACTCCTCTATAAGCATCTTATTAAAGAATTGGTATATAAAGGTGTTGAAAATTTTTTGAAAAAATAATCTCGATATATAACAATAAAAAGCCTTTATTGAGGACCTCTCGTCCTATATAGGATTCGCCAGTTTACAGAGTAATTGAAGAGAAGAGAACTAAGAATACAACAACAACAACAACAACAAAAAGCCTTTATTTAGGGTCACTGACCCTATACAGGATTCACCAGAGGTATGCATAAGAACAAAGCAGTGAGACAAAGGAAATAACGATATAGACAGAAGAAAGAGAAAAAAAAGAAAAAAAAAACAAGAAAGAGAAAGAGGGAAGCAAGAAAAACAACACAAAAAGAGTAACAATAAGAAAGTGAGGAGTGAGTGTCACTTGGCCTTCTTCTGAGATATGGACTTGTGGAAACCATAAAACGCCGTAGCAATATACTTATTCTGGGTCATATTGTCAATTATTGATGGAAACTAAGAATACAGAGAGAAACCTATAATTAGTAGGTATAGTATAGTATTTTCTACACTGTGACTATATACAACAGCAGCAACAAGCCTTTTACTGGAATCAAAGTCCCATACAGGATTCGTCATTCTAATCCCGACAAAGATTATTTACATATAATTATTTACATCAATTAGATTAGGTATATAGCTTCCTCTTCTTTTCAGCCGTCTTCCAAAATTTGAACAACGCAAACGCTCCAGCTCTGTTTCTCACCACCTCATTCAACAGGAGCTCCAAAGAGAGTCCCTCAAGGCCTATTTCACTGAGGATAATATCGAGATATTATTTATAAGGTGATAACGCGCCATCTTTCTATATACAGTTACGAGCGTCATTCCTCATCTCCTAATCAATCAGTCATCAGTTTTCATCTCTGTCACCGTTTGCTTTTTTTTTTTTGGAATGGCGCCCTCCTATTGGTTGGCTACGGTCACGCCACCTTTGCCCCCCCCCCCCCCACTCGCTATTTCGTCTTTGTAACTATTGTGTTGGATCGGGTCGCTCCCTAAATAAATGCATATATTAGATAATAACCAAATGGAATCCTCTCTTTCTTTTTCCCAGTAAGAGACGCCTACGGAAGCTAACAGTACATAGACAGATAAAGCATATAGGCTATAGTTATTAACTAACATATGCAATTATTTAAGGCGCCAATTTATAATTGTAACAAATAGTATTTGAATCAAAACATTCAATCGGGTAAAACACGGGCGTTGCCCGGGTCATTCGGCTAGTATATAAGAAAAGGAACCATTAAAACACGAATGTTTCTTTTTAAATATAAAACAAACTTCTACTGTCCTTACTGCGATACCGTGACCCTCCCCAGTGGTAGAGGCCATGATAATCATGGTGGTTGGTAGTTAGCAACTGCTGTTATAGTGTACCACATGTATATATGTAATTTCTATTTTAAGGTAATGTAATTTAGGGGGTAAATGTACGTTAACACAAATAAAAAAAAAAACACAACCAAAAGATCTAATTATAAACTTCCCTTTAAAATATTCTAATTAATTAACTAACAAAGAGAGGCTAGAGAGAGATAATTTGGATTAATAGTTAAGAAATATATTCCAGACGAAAACAACCAAAAGAAAGATAAGCGCACCAATCGAAGATTTATTGACCAAAAGACCTATCTCAGGGTTTCGAACGTCGTAAAACAAGTCCAGTATGCAAATTGGAGATGGGGACTGACCTCTCCTAGCGTCGTTTGGTTAACCATCGTCTGCTTGACCCTTGTTCTCAATCACGAGGGCCCCACTTTACCAAACCATTGGCCCTTTAGAGGACATTGACTTTTCTTCTCTGTTAGCTTACAATAAATGAAACAATTAAACAAGAGGTTTTTTTTTCAAATAAAGCAAACTTCCTATTGTCCTTAGTGCTACAAGGTTGTCTCAAAAATTCGCAAACACTTACAAAAATTAGTAAATTAAATTTAATTGCCATCTATCGTTAAAATTTTACACAAATAAATTTACTGCCAATGCGTTTCTTTTAAATATCATCAAATATTATCTCTAATTATTAATTAGAGCCAAATAATTTGGCGAAACCGCTGAGAGGGTTTACTACTGATGAGCCAAGCCCTCTCATTCAATAATTCATATCATTGCAGTAAGGTCTGTAGAGATAATATTTGAAGATATTTAAAAGAAACGCATTGCCAGTAAATTTATTTGTGCAAAATTTTAACTTACAAAAATATTGACATACCAATATTATTCGCCGTTATGTATAATGTCTTTGTATTATATACAAAATAATTTTATTATGTATCAAATCCTCCAAAAAAGACCTCTGTGAAAACCCCAGGACTATAATAGAAAAGCTGAGACAATGGAACCTAATGGAGTTCGTTTAAACGACTTGAAGAATAAGCAACAACATTATTATGTATTCGCCGTAATAATATTATTCGCCAAGTAATAAGAAAAACAATGCTTTAAGAAAAAACATGAATTTTTGGGACAACCTTATGTTTAAAAACTTTAGGAGGGCCTGGCTCATCAATGGTAAACCCTCTGAACGGTTTTGCCAGTTTAATCAACTATGCTTTGGATATAAAATTCCTTAAGCACGAATGTTTCTTTTACAAGCCATGGTCCACCTGTGCTGTGAGCAGAAGAGCTTAAATTTACTTGTTCCATTATATGTATGTTCCATATGTAAATACCTGTTTTTTTCCTCTTTTCGCTCTCCACTTCTCCCATCCATATTTCCATTTTTTCCATATCCATATTCTAATTTTCCATAGGATCATTCAAATAATAATCTGTATATATCTATCATGTGTATATAATCTTTCTCCATTTTTTACCCCTTTGTATATTTCCCACTTTCATAGGTTTCTCCGTCTTGTAACCCCAAGAAGAATCCTTTGTAAGACCTGTGTGTCTTAATAAAGGTTTGTGTGTGTGAATGTTTCTTTTACACACAATACAAACTTCTACTGTCCTTACTGGGATGTAATCAGTAGAAGTAAGGACAGTAGAAATTTGTATCGTGCTTGAATGCTTTTTCCCCCCCTATATATAGATGGTGGGTTATTGCTTTATATTAATTTATGCTTTACTTTGTAGGATGGTTGTTGCATGATGTGTTGGTGTGGCTTGTGGAAAGGCCGCTGATAAAATTATAATTAAAATTAATTTATTTAAAGCCAGAAATAAATAAAGAGAAAAGAAGTAACGGTTGAAGTAACGGCCGTTGGGAGCAGGCCTTGTTGTTATGACGCCAGTGGCCAGCCAAAACCTTGGATGACGTCCCGCGCGCATGCGTAGTCAGGCCGCCACACTACTGCCCGTATGTGTAGTGAAGCTTTGTCCCAGTTCGCGCTCGCTGAAGCAAAGTGTGGTCGCCACAACTTTATTCGAAAAAAAAAAATCCGTGATTAATTGTTTCATTTCTTGAATGCAGATGGCGCCTTGTTACTTTCTGTTAGTGTAGTTTGCAATCAACCTGATGGATCTTCAAAATATAGTGTGGTGTTTATTGGTAATATCAAAATCTAATATCGAAAATATATACACGTAAATTTTTTATTCGTAATTGTAAGATTACGGGTTCCGATGATTACTAATAAAAGTACAGTCTGTACCACGCTGACGAGGGCCAACAGCACGAAACGCGTACGTAGTTGAATTTTCTTGATTTATCAAGAAATTGGGTTGGCCAAATATCACGGAACAAGTTAAATAAACGTTTAGTTTATTTTTGTTCCACTAGATGGCGCTCTGCGATCTAGAAATGCTCATGTGAGCACGGTCAGGATATGCCTCTTTTATTTTAAAAAGGAAGATTGTGTCCCATTTTTTAAATAGTTAAACATAGAACAAGATATATATTAATAATAGAGTGGAATTTAAAAATTATTTCACAAAATATAGTCCTAAAATTACTGAAAGCTGTAATGAAACAATACATACCAAACAGGCTTTTTACACCTAGGTTCTTATACTATGGAATACAACTACAGTATATAGAACATGGCACAGAAACACATACACAAATAAAAAAGGTATGAAAATTAGCTATAGAAAGAACCATAAAATCCCATGAACACAGCAAAGAACTTTATTATATTAAACACCCAGAACCCATTTTTAAAGAAGGAGATCAGGTATTAGTAAAAACCTTTATTTATCCAAACACTGGTAAATTAACCCAAAGATATATAGGCCCATTTACAATTTTAAAACAACTTTTCACAGTCACATATGAAATAAATAAACCCAAATTACTCCAAAGAAAACAAACAGAAATTATACACTCTAATTATTTTACCCAGAAACAGATTTTACTTCACTATAGCATTAACATAGAAAAAGACTTAATAGTAAACAAATATTCTAACATAAAATTAGTAGATATTGATGATAAACCATGTTTTTTTACAGGAAGGCCATATTTTGGACATGGACAATGAGGAACAAATATCAGTACCAATTCTTATGCCTACAAAATATGCTTAATGTCACTCCATATATCTCTCTATTATCATTTCATTATTAAATTATTATTAACAAATACCTTTATATGTAATTTTAACATACATTTAAATGTTAATATCTTAGGTATAACTCATTTTAAATTATTTGTGTAAAAATAAACATTTCTGCTGCCATTTAATATTTTGAAATGCAACAAGTTTAATGACATAATTACTCATATTTTAAATACCTTTTTTGGCTTCATATAAATTCTATATAAATCAATCATTATTATGTATTATATATACTTTTATTATAAAATTTCAAAATTTTATAAATTACTTATAAACAAATTTTCTTTCGTTTATTTTGAAAAATTTGGACATTGATTTTTATTGTTTAATTTTTAATTATTTCTATAGACATTTTGATTTCGTTTAATTAATTATTTTATAAATACAAATTTTATTTTAAAATTTTACATTTAAAAAGCCTTTTTTTCACAGGAGGAAATATTATTTAATCTAAAAATCTAAATATTTTATTTTTTAAAAATATATATTTTATTTTCACATTCATTGACTATTAAACATTTTTGACCATATGTTTAGAATATTCCACTTCTAAAATTGTTGTAAATATGTATAGAGAGTTAACTTACCTATTTTTTAAATTCCCTAATATAGAATTAATTTTGTAAATTCTATATAACTGTGAAAGTATTGCGTAATTTTCTTCAAGTAATTGAAAATAAAACTACTTGATAGTAAATAATTATTCTTCTGCTTTTCTTTTAACACGATTGCCCCTTCAAATCTTTATATTTCAAAAGATATATCATAAGATTAAGTCGATAAGCCATCAGCAACTTTCAGTTGCACGATAAGGAGATGCCTTTTTTTTCTTTTCTAATTTATGCACCATATCCCAGTACAATATCACATTTGTACTATTTTTCATATATATATACTTTGGGGTAGTCCCCCCTTCATGAGCTATATTTTTCAGACTGTAATGTCTCTTTTCTGTTACCATCTAACATTTTTGAAGAAATGGAGTTTTAAGGAGTCAGAAGAGATGGAGTTTTGAAGATGAGAAGCCAGGAGAAATGGAGTCTTGAGGATAAGAAGTCAGGTGAGATGAAGACTTGCGAATAATGAGTCAGGAAAGATAGAGATCTAGAAATCAGGATAGATGAAGTCGGAGAGAAATCTAAACGTACGCGGGCTGAAGTATACTGAGGAGTTCTTGACCGCCAGCGCTCTCCTATATTTAGCCAACCGCCTCTCTAATTCCAGATGGATTAAGTGGAGTTTGTTTGTCCCGGGGTTTGTGGGTCACCTGTGTCTTTAATTGATATTGCCCCCACCTCCGTTTATTGTTTGGTGTGAACCACCTTCTTGTGGCTGTTTTAGAATATCCTACTTTGTTATGGTAACGATGTAGAGGATATATTCTTCTAGTTATTTTCTTGTAGTGCGTTCTCTCTATTGGTGTTGTCTTGGTTTTGTAATATGCTTCGGCTTAAATTAATAATAGAATTTCTATAGATAATATAGATTAGTTAGTACAACTAGGATTACTAATAATCTGTTAATTATTAAAATTAAAAAAATCAAGAGAGGTTTCGAGCAAATAAACAATTCTTCGTCTGTTTTTTTTTTTTTTTAATTGGCAATAGGAGATTAATCGTATTTGTTTCCTAGTTGTATTATCAGTCAATATTTTAGGTTTTTATATTTTTTTATTATTTTAATGTGATAGAGGTTGGCATTGATAGTCATCAATAAAGTGTCCTAACCGTGTTGTCGTTTTTTTGAAGAAATTTTATTGTTTTTTCGTTGTTGTTTTGTCGCTGTATTGTGTTATAGTAAATTTGAATACAGTATGTGCTTGCGTAAAAATTGTTATTGTATATCGGTATAACATTTTGATATGTTATTGTCTTTTGTATTATTTTATTTTTATACTAGCGGATGTACCCGGCTTTGCCCAGGTTTTTCTCGAGGGAATGTCTGTAGTCTAGTAATAAGAAAATATACTACACCTAAAAACTATCAGAGAAAAGAGAAACCACGGAAGGTGAACAGAAAAATGCTTACAATGGATGTTATGTTTACGATATCAAGTTAAATAAAAACAAAGATAAAATTTGCATATGTTGGTCACTATAAATTTGTATATTTGTTAGGCGAAATTAGAAACATGATAAAACAATTGGGTATTTAAAAACAAATGTAGAAATAAAAGTTGAAATATAATAAACAATGTTAAAGATTAGTTTTAATTATTAATCAAGATTGTGTGTGAATATGTGAGAAAGATGTAATATCGTTGTTGTTTTCTTGGCCGACTGTTTTACATATGGTGTTATCTTAAAATTGCTTGTTTTGAATATTTTTTAGATTGATATTATTAGCTAGTATGTAAAAAAATTAACTCTGTTGAAATTTAATTTTGTATTTATATATAAATAAAATTAACTCTGTTGATTTTTTTTTGTATTTAATCGATAACAGCGAAGTTACGCATGTTAATGTTAGGAAATATATTTTGATGTTAAGCAAAACCTGCTCCATCTCGTTTTACATAAATGTTGAAAATTTGGTTGAAATTGATGCATTGTAACGAAAGTTTTTAGTGATGTCCACTTATGAAATTTCCATTTTATTAATATAGATGATTTTATGTGATTGTCTTGATGTTTATTATGTAAAGATTTAAGAAAAAGACATCTCCTTAACACCGCTGGGAGGGTTTCACCGTTGATGAGCCAAGCCCTCCCAATATTTTTCATCGCAGTAAGGACAGTAGAATTTTTTTTTATGTATAAAAGAAACACACAGATTCATGCCATAATGATTTAAATTCTTATATAGGATTTTATTAAATTAGTCCAAGCTAAAAAAATCATGTAAAGTTGGATACTATCCATGAATTTAGTGCGTCCTGAAAATGCCAGAATTGCGACCAGAGAGAAGAGAAGAAGAAGAAAAATAATAGAGAAGAAGAAGAAAAATAATAGAGAGAAAGAGGAAGAGAATAATAGAGAAGAAGAACATAGAAGAAGAGAAAAGAAGAATAGAGAAGAGAAAAGGAGAGAGCTTAACAAGATAGCACCTTTTCTAAACCTGTTTAAAAAACAATCTACGTCATTTTCATATATGGGCCACCATTAACGGTATTCTTATTACAAATATAAACATTTAAAATATCTATCATAGTGATATTTGTAATAAAAGAGGTGTACATATGGTTGACCTCTTCAATGCCACCAATTCCCAGCAGGAAGTAACCAACCAAACCTACCGATTAATTAATAATTCTCGAGGTTCTACAAACAAGCTGTCATCCACAAGAGGTCGTTTGTCCATTTATGGAAAAGGAGGGTGAGAACATCCACCAGATAATTACTGACATGTCTCCTCCTGTTGTGTCAATATTGACAGTAGCTGTTGTTGGTTTACACTAGTTATCTTCGTTTTATATCGTTTTTTTTTTTCAATCTTCAAAACAACGTATGGGGAAAATCTAAGATCTTTCAGAGTTATTGTCTGAATCCCGATATACATGCTAAAAGGTACAACTTACTCAAGTTTTGTCTATGAGTGAATATTGGTTATATCGTATGTCTTCAATAAAGGTCACTGTAATATCTTTAAGAGTTATTGTCTGAGAATCCCGATATACATGCTAAAAGATACAACTTTCTTAAGTTTTGTCCATGTGTGTATATACTTGGTTATCTCGTGTGTCTTCAATAAAGGTCACCGTAATATTTTTCAGAGTTATTGTTTGAATCCTGATATACATGCTAAAAGGTACAACTTCCTTAAGTTTTGCCTATGTGTGTATATACTTGGTTATCTCGTGTGTCTTCAATAAAGGTACCGCAATATATTTCAGAGTTATTGTCTGAATCCCGATATACATGCTAAAAGGTACAACTTTCTTAAGTTTTGTCAATGTGTGTATATACTTGGTTATCTCGTGTGTCTTCAATAAAGGTCACCGTAATATATTTCAGAGTTATTGTCTGAATCCCGATATACATGCTAAAAGGTACAACTTCTTTAAGTTTTGTCCATGTGTATATATTTGGTTATCTCGTGTGTATTCAATAAAGGTCACCGTAATATATTTCAGAGTTATTGTCTGAATTCCGATATACATGCTAAAAGGTACAACTTTCTCAAGTTTTGTCCATGTGTGTATACACCATTCTACTAATCTATAAATACCTAGCATGAATGATGCTTCTCCAACTTTCTGTGCAATCCTGTAGATAACTGTAGAGATATAAGAGATCTAGGGTAAATATATTACAATAATAACTGTATATACAAATATTATTTCTATATTTATCAGCCTCTGTATATAAAATTTATAATACAATATAATATAATGCGGCTTGTGATTGTAAAACGACATTTGAAAATTATACCGCATGTGTTTCTTTTGAACGAAAAATCAAAATTTATTTTAAGGAGAAATAACGATTATTTCCAACCTTAGGGATGAGGTATGAAAGAATAATTTGTGAAGAGTAATGATAAACGATTGAACGAAAAATCAAAATTTATTTTAAGGAGAAATAACGATTATTTCCAACCTTAGGGATGAGGTATGAAATGATAAATTGTAAAGAGTGATGATAAACGGAAAAATAAAGTGTCCAGAGATGGGAATCGAACCCACAGTGTTCCGCTTACCGGGCAGATGCCATGTCCACTAGGCTACCCTGGACATATTTTTCCGTTCGTGGTCACTAACTTTTCACTATCTGTCTTGTTTTTTTATAAAAAGAAGTTTGAGTAAACATTTATGAAGGTCCTGAGATTTAAAAAAGAGACTGTGATGTAGTTACAGTACTATCTTGACGGATCACGTACCAACCCTATATTTACAGTACATCACCATCCGTAAGTACTGGTCACATCCATCACCTTGATACCTTACATCATACTTTCTTGTAGATAACACACACACACACAAAGCCTTTATTAAGACGTTAGTCTTATACAGATTCTCCGTACAAGGTGCAATAACAGGAAAAGAGCAGCACAGGAAACCAGTAGTTCCGCAACTATATACAATTATTAGTAATAAGGAAAATTAATATTTAATATGAAAGGTCGACGCCATCGCCTCAAGTCTTCAATTCCATAAGCGCGGAGCAGAAATTTTCCTGTAGATATCTTGTGTGACATCGTAGATTTTCCTGGGAAAGATGTAGTTATTGTACCATACAAATACTCGGTTAGCTTATCTTTTTTTAATCAAGAATGGATATTTAGTTAATTCTGGAATAATTAGAAAATCAATGATTAGTTGATATTTTTTTCCTCTAGAAGCCGCAGGTTATCAGCAATTTTTATTTGCACGTTCAGGAGATGTCTTTTTTCTTGATGTACTATTGTTTTAGAACGGACGTTTGATAAATATTACCGCAAATGTTTCTTTTTACAGAACGAAAAATCATAATTTATTTTAATGAGAAATAACGACTATTTCTATCCTTAGGGATGAAGTATGAAAGGATGAATTGTAAAGAGTAATGATGAATGGAAAAATAAAAGTGTCCAGGGATGGGAATCGAACTCAAAGTATTCCGCTTACCGGGTAGATGTTATGTCCACTAGGCTACCCTGGACATAATTTTCCGTTCGTAAATTTTATATAACGTTGATTTGTAATACTACTATTGGTATATCTTTTATGTGAGGAGAAAGGGATTATATACCAATTGATTCTGAATCAAAGGTTTGCCTTTATTTATTTATCTTTACAAATCTAAGTAGTATTTTCTTTAAGCTACCCTATTTACATATCTATTAGGATAGATCGAATACTCAGTGATAATATTACTCTGTTTATTAAAATATAATTATTTAAGAATATTTATAAGCATATAACTTTACCAATACATAACAACTATATACTCATAGACAAAATTTAAGAAGGTGAAAAGTTTTTGATGTCGCTCCTGTCAATTTTTTTTTTAAATAGACAGGCAATTTTGTTTACAATTGGTTATTTCTTGTGTCTTCAATGAAGGTCACTGTAATATCTTTCAGAGTAATTGTCTGAATTCCGATATACATGCTAAAAGGTACAACTTCCTTAAGTTTTGTCCATGAGTGTATTCACACTTGGTTATCTCATGTGTCTTCAATAAAGGTCACTGTAATATCTTTCAGAGTTATTGTCTGAATTCCGATATACATGCTAAAAGGTACAACTTCCTTAAGTTTTGTCCATGAGTGTATTCACACTTGGTTATCTCGTGTGTCTTCAATAAAGGTCACAGTAATATATTTCTGAGTTATTGTCTGAATCCTGATATACATGCTGAAAGGTACAACTTCCTTAAGTTTTGTCTATGAGTGTAATTATTAGAAATGTATACTATTTACAGCGCATAGGTTTCTTTTCAAAATAAAACAATTTTCTACTGTCCTCACTGCAATGATAGAATAACGGGAGGACACCTTGACTTAATTCTATCGTAGCCGTAGACCGTCTCGGTCAATTTAAGCAAGTTTTCTCACATCTCTTCTACATCTCTCTTTCTGCTCCAGAGTTACCGAGGAACAACCTCGCAAAATCGTCTTTTAAGGCCCAGATCATCATGGATATGGAATGGCAAATCCCAAATGTCATTCTTGTTTCTTCTGACATTTCTCTGATTGCTATTCTCAGATTTTAAAACAGTAAAAGCAGTCGCCTACTTCTACCCACCATGATTATATTTGCTTGTACCACGTGTACTAGGAATAAGCAAAAAAAAAAAAAAAGCTCCGAGTTTATAATGTACTATATTATTGTCACTGTCATTCTTTCTTTTCTAATTAGAAATATTTGCAAGGACATTGTTTGATAGTATTCAATTGCTATAAAAAATCTCTTTAAAACAGGTTCCAAATTGTCAGTATGTGTGTTAAACAGAACAGAATACCGACTTGTGTTTATTCTTTTCTTATTTTTCGTTTAAAATAGAGACAGAGAGATGTTGGGGAAGGGAGGAGAGTGTGAACCGCTGGAAGTTCATGTTGACACAAAAATTGGCGACGTCACTAAACCTCACTTTGTCAATGACTATGCCGATTTTTGTAGATCAATTCTGACATCTAGAATTGGTGTCAGGATGTCAGCTTCCCACATAGGATTCATCTAAAACGTTTCCAACCTTTTTTAAATTTTCTATATTCTATATATTGCCACGCTGAAAATTAGGGAAGACCAACTTCGGGATGAGACAGCAATTTATTTCAGGCAAGAACAAACTATGCAGGATAAACAAAAGATATGCAAAGAGGGAGGTTAACAGAGTAGAAAAATATGAACATAAAAATGATACTCTGCTAACAACACACACACACACAAAGCCTTTATTAAGACATTAGTCTTATACAGATTCTCCGTACAAAGTGCAATATCAGGAAAAGAGCAGCACAGGAAACCAGTAGTTCCGCAACTTTATACAATTATTAGTAATAAGGAAAAGTAAGATTTAATATGAAAGGTCGACCCCTCGATGTTTCGTCATCATTCTGAGGTGTAAGAACAATAGCTTTCAAGTTCTCTTTTCTCCCTCTTTACACCTACTGCCTTGTAAAAATTATATAGGGCCTGAGCAACTAGTCTGCTTGTTTGGGCACTGGTTAACATCATTTGGATTGACCTAAGTTGGCTGGTGTCTACCATTGTACTCTGCTAATAGAATAATAAATACTTTGTTACAATATAATGAAACCTGATGAGCCAAGCCCTCCCAATATACTTTTTCATTGCAGTAAGGACAGTGGAGGTTTGTTTTATATTTTAAAAAGACATTTGTTCTTAAATGCTTCCATTTCTTACAATGAAACTTATTAACAAAATAAGAAAATTTTAAAATTGGAAAAAAAAAATCCTTCACTATATAGATATTTTCGTATTGTAAAAGGTTTTGATATATATACATTCATGAACAAAACTTGAGGAAGTAGAAAATCTTTAATTTCAACACTCGTCTATTTTTTTTTTTTAAGAAGAAGAAGAAAAAGAAGACAGGCTTTTCACACTTGTTTATCTCGTATGTCTTCAATAAAGGTCACTGTAATATCTTTCAGAGTTATTGTCTGAATCCCGATATACATGCTAAAAGGTACAACTTCCTTAAGTTTTGTCCATGAGTCTATATTGGTTATCTCGTGTGTCTTCAATAAAGGTCACTGTAATATCTTTCAGAGTTATTGTCTGAATCCCGATATACATGCTAAAAGGTATAACTTCCTTAAGTTTTGTCTATGAGTGTATAGATTTTCGATTTTAATAGTTTTTTTTTTAAAGAGTTTTGTTATAGAAATAATTTTTTCGTTATATGTTTTCTTATAGATGGCCATTTAATGTATTTCGTTATAGAGAACTTATCGTTATATAAAGAGTTCCATTGTAGAAAATCCACTCGTTATAAAAAGTTTGCTTATAGAGAGTTTTTTTTTCGTTATAAATTTTTTGTTATGAAGAGGGTTTTCTATGTAAAAATTTCGATAAAAGAGTTTTTCGTTATAAACATTTCATTATAGAAAGTTCTTCTTAAAAATTGTCGTTATAGCGAGTTTTATAAATGTAAAATTTCACTTTAGAAATTTCACATACTAAAAAAAAATCGATATAGAGAGATTTTCTTTGTAAAAATTTCGTTAAGTTTTTCGTTGTAAACATTTTTATAAATAGAATTTTCGTTATGAAAAATTATTAGAGTTTTCAATGCAAAAATTCCGTTATAGAGATTTTGCGATGTAAAATATATAGAGTTTTCATTGTAAAAAAAAAAAATCGTTATAGAGAGAGTTTTTCGTTATAAAGAGATAGTTTGCGGAAGAGCATTGCTCGATACAAATATTTGAATGTAATTCTACTGTCCTAAAAGCTTATGTCCATAGTTTACTTAAATACCATTTCTAAGATTCCACTCTTCAGTTTAGCATATAAAAGCAAAATGATCCAATACAGTATTGGAGCTCTAAAGAAGCGGTCTGGTAGATTAATTTGGTGAAACCACTGGTAGAGTTCACCACTGAAGAACCAAACCCTCCCAGTATTTTTTCATTGCAGTAAGGACAGTAGAAATTTGATTTGTGAAAAGAAACATTCGCATCTTAATGTCTCATTTGTTATAAAAAGATAGTGTGTTTGATATAGAAAATCATTTTTATACAAAATTATTTGTAAAGATTTTGTCGTTATAAAGTGTTTTTATTATTGAGAGCGTTCGTATAAAGAATCTTCATCGAAGTTTTCCGTTATAGAGATTGCGCTCGATATACGTTGACGGCAAAAAAAAAAAAAAAAACTTTTAAACAAACGTAAATCCCAAATATAACAATGTGTGTAATTCGCGGGATAGAGCGAACCAAAATTGATAGGAAGCTTACGCCATCTATCGAGCACTTTTTAAACTATTTTAATATATGCCTTTTTAGTTGATGTCTACAAATACACTTGTACATATATTAGCTTTTATAAATATATGTATATATCAACAATATAAAAAATATATTTTTATGTTTATTTAAATAAATAAATAATATAGAATAAAGCGTTAGGAGAAAATAATTTTTAATAATCGACTACACGAGCTTTCGGGCATCACACCCATCAACTGGTAATGATACATGATGGCAATAGGCCTTAAATAGGATTCCGTTTTTTAAGATATATTTACATATGAGAAAAATAATATAGGACGGCTAATAAACAATTTAGTTAAAAAATATTTGCAAATCTAAGCTATTGTATAATATATTTATGTAACTATGCTAATCCTGTAATGCCGGTTGACAAATAAATGGTAGGTTTGTAATTGGCTGAAACATGTGACTATATAATGAAGAGAGACTAGTATTAGGATATCGACTGTTCAACCCGCCATCAGCGGCCATATTGGAACTATACTGGGGGAAGGGGGGGGGGGGGGGGGGGTTTAACGGTTATTCAAGTTATTACATATATCCTGATATTGTGCAGGTAAATCTATATGTCGGTTAATGCTATTTTTTGATATGGATACAATGGCCTCTATGATCAGTCTTTGGTATTTATTGGAGATGTTATTGTATAAGGTGGTGGGTGAAGTTAAATCGAAAGAGTGGCCTGTGTCAAGAATATGGCTGTAGATGAGGGATTTGTTGTCTTTGTTATTGACGCACTTGCCATGCTCAACCATCCTGATGGCCACGGACCTACCAGTCTCACCTATATAGGTTGCACTACAATCGTTGCATGAGACTGAGTAGACCGAGCCACCCGATGATTGAACACTGGCAGGTCTCGGCAATCGGGTAATAGGATGTCTAAGAATGGTGGCCAGGCTTTTATTGTTTGTATAGTAGGTGTTGATGCCGTGAGGCTTAAGAAGGTGAGATATGGCAGCGGATTGTGTTGAGTACGGTAAGATGCAGGTATTTCTATGGGGTAACTTGGGTTTCATATGGGCCGGGTTGTATTGATATTTATATATGAAATGGTGTGGATATTGGGAGAGGGCAAGTTGTTTCTTAATGTTAGAGAACTCTATTGATCTGAATATGGGCAGGAAGCAATGTGTAACCAATCTCTTGGTAAGCGTTCTAACTATATTAATTTTATAGGATAAGGGACAGAAAGACTTGAAATTGGTGTAGAAAGTTGGGTTATTGATTTTATGGTATACTGTTGTGTGGTAGTGTGATGGGGTATGGATGATCAGTATGTCCAGGAAAGGTATTACATTATTGGCTTCTGATTCTACACCAATTTCAAGTCTTTCTGTCCCTTATCCTATAAAATTAATACAGTTAGAACTGTTGTAAGATTTAGGTACTTACAGCTTGTAGGAAGGCATGAGGACGTTGAGGATTATATGATAATAATCTTTATTATCCATTTAGCAAGAAAAGACAAAGTTATGGTAGCGAACAGTTATTGTAATATAGAGAAGAAGGTAAACAAACAGTTGTGATGATGATAGGTCCAGTGTGGCGCTAGCTGTCGTAGCATTCAGTTATCCAACAAATCCCCGGCATGAATGTGGAGACATCACGAGGTTGTAGCGTAACTTCTCAAATGTCGGCCTTGGTAGCGGCTTGGTCAGAATGTCCGCCTTCATGTCGCCAGTTGGGCAGTAGACTATTTTTATCACTGTCTTCTTCTGAAGATCCTTCAGGTGATGGATCTTGGTTGCGATGTGCTTGGTTCTAGAAGACACTTTTTCGGATGAACATATCTTGAGACATGATTGATTGTCTTGGTGGAAGTAGATTGGAGCTTTCTGTTCCAGTTCGAGATCCTTTAGCAAGTCGAGAAGCCATAACAGTTCTTGTGAGGCTTCAGCTGCGGAGATAAGTTCCGCTTCGGTGGATGAGAGAGATACGCAACCTTGTTTCCCAGTCATCCATGAGATGGGGTTTGAACCCAGTAGGAACAAGTTTCCGCTTAGTGATTTTCTGTCGGTGTTGTCGCTTGCCCATGTGGCATCGCTGTATGCTTCCAGCGTGGGAGGTTTTTGGTTAGATATGCGTAGCTCGAGTTCTTTAGTAGTTTTTAGATATCTTACGATTCTTTTTGCTGCATTCCAGTCACAATTTCTAGGATTCTGGTTTCTGCTGCTGAGTATGCAGACTGGAGCTGCGATATCTGGTCTGGATACTACGCTTAGGTACAATAGTGAGCCTATCAGTTGTTGGTATTGGACGTTGTTTGGTAGAAGTTTTTCATCAGATATACCGGGGTATCCGCTTTCCATGGGAGTGAAAGTAGGTTTCGCTTCTTGGAGATTGTACCTTTCAACTAATTCTTGGATTTTATTCTTTTGGCTCAGAAGGAGTTCACCTTCTCTGTTCCTTGAGATTTCTATACCAATGAATTGAGTGGGGTCTCCAAGGTTCTTTATTTCGAATTCTTTTTCGAGAGTTTTTACAGTGTTTTGGATGATTATTTCGGAATCGCTTGCAAGCTGCATGTCATCCACATATAGAATCAAGTAGATGGAATGGTTTTCTTCATTCTTAGTGAATAGGCATGGGTCTACAATGCTCTGTTTGAAGTTATTTTTAATTAGAGTGCTTGCAATTTTTGTGTTCCAAGATCTTCCGGCTTGTTTTAGACCGTAAATTGCTTTCTTTAGTTTGCAGACTTTGTTTGTTTGTTTTGTATGGAGTCCTTCTGGGAGTTCCATGTAGAGTTCTTTATCTAGGTCGCCGTGTAGGAACGCTGTCTTCACATCGAGGTGGATCACTTGCATCCCTTTGTAGACTGATGCAGCTAGGAAGGCTCTAATTGTAGAATGCTTCACAATTGGTGCAAAGGTTTCTTCGTAGTCTCGGCCAAATTTCTGATTGAACCCTTTTGCTACGAGTCTGGCTTTGTACCGCTCTATTTCTCCTTTGGAATTGAGTTTTTGTTTATAGGTCCATTTACATCCTATGATCTTTTTGTCCTTAGGTAGAGGGGTTAGTTCCCATACATTGTTCTTCTCAAGAGAATTTAGTTCTTCGTTCATTGCTTGTAGCCATTTTTCTCTTTCTATTTTTGGTAATTGTAGGACTTCCGAGTAGCTGGTGGGTGTCTGAATGTCTTGAGCTTCAGTTTTGTACAGCATGTAGTCATTTCTTATGGGAGGTATTCCCTTTGTTGGTCTCGTGGATCTTCTTTGTAAGACCACTTGTGTTCCTGTGCTTATACTGGGTTGAATGTAATCCTCGGTTTCTGAGTCCTCAAGGTTTTCGGATTGTGTTCCTGGTTCCTGACTTTCCTCTGCATTTCCAATATGATTGGAGGAAGTTAGATCTGTACTTAGTACTTGTGGTGAAGTTGTTTTTGTGGAAGCGAGGTGAAAACCATTTTCTTTTTCTAGAAATTTTACGGATCTGCTGATTGTGATGTTGTCTGTGTCGTGTAGGATTCTGTATCCTTTGCTTCGATCATCGTATCCAAGAAAAATCCCTTCGATAACTTTGCTATCCAACTTGTTTCTTTTTATCTTGGGAATATAGGCGAAGGCTTTACATCCGAATCTTTTTAGATGCTTCAGACTGGGCTTCCTGTTGGTCCATAGTTCAAAAGGAGTCTTGTCTGTAGCTTTCGAGGGTATTCGGTTGTGTAGGTAATTAGCTGTGGTAACCGCTTCCGCCCATAGAGACTGTGGGAGTTCTGAGTCAAACAGCATGCATCTTGTCATCTCCATTAGTGATCGATTTTTCCTTTCTGCTACTCCGTTCTGGGCTGGTGAGTAGGGGACTGTTAGCTGATGTTTGATTCCGCTTTGGTTCAGGAAATCTTCGACTTGTCGGTTTACGTACTCACGACCGTTGTCTGTCCGTATGGTTTGGATATTTTTTCCAAATTCCGTGTGTGCTGAGATGACGTAGTCTTTTATTTTTTCATAGGCTTCGTCTTTTCCTTTCAGGAGGTAGATCTTCGTGTATCTGCTGTAGTCATCAGTGAAGGTGATGAAGTATCTCTTACCGCTGAGAGAGTTAGTTGGTAATGGACCGCAGATATCACTGTGGACAAGTTGAAGCGTTTCAGTTGCTCTGTACTCTGTCTTCTTTGGAAATGGGGTTTCGGTGAGTTTTCCTTGAATGCACTGAACGCAGTCTGTGCTGTGCGAACAGTTATTTAGACTTAGTCCTCTTGCTAGGTTCTCATTTTGAATTTTCTTAATTGATTCTATATTTCTGTGTCCTAGTCTGTCGTGCCAGAGCATGAGGCAATTTTTGTTCTTGCAGTGGTTTTGTTTTGCAACATTTGCTTTGAATGTGCGAGTTTGGGGGTTGTCATCCAGGTGGAGTCGGTACATTCCATTGTCAAGTATACCGTTCGCGAGGGCTGTGTTGTCTCTTTCGATGGTACACCAATCTCTGTTGAACGTTACTTTACATCCGTTGGAGGTGGCCGCACTCACTGACAGAAGGTTGTCTGTTAGTTCCGGGATGTAGAGAACTTTTGTGAGAAGTAAGGTGTCAGTCTTTCCTTGGGGTGTGATGACTTTGATTTCTCCTTGTCCTATCCCTTTGACCTGCAGCTTATTGCCATTAGCAACCACAAAATTTTGTGTTTGTTCTCTGTTAAGTTCAGTGAAGAAGCTTTCATCGTACGCCATATGAGATGTGGCTCCAGAGTCGACGAACGAGTTGTGTACACTTGCTTCTCGTTGAGTGCAATTGAGAGCTTTTGGGTTAGGTCCTTTTGTTGTTCTCTGGTTTGTGGGTTGTTCTTGGGTGACACTCGACTGATTTGTGTACTTTGGTACGTTTCCTCTTCTGAAGTTTTCATATTTGTACTCTTTGTTGCTGTTGTTTCGCTTTTGATAGTGCCAACATTCTTCTTTGGAGTGGTTTGGTTTGTGGCAGAAAGAACAGGATTTCTTCTCTTTTTCTCTTCTTTGGCTTGAAGCTCTGTGGAGGCTTTTTAAGGCTTTTGATTCGGTGCTTTCGTCTTTCGAGCTTTCTACTCTGCGTGTATGTTCATCAAGGAGTTTGTTCTTGGTGAATTCAAGCGTTAGCTCGTCATCAGGCCTTGATTCCAACATCGTGATGAGATTGGAGTAGCTCTTTGGAAGCGAGCAAAGCAGTATAGCCGTGATGTGAGAGTCCTTTAGTGTTTCGCCAATGGTTCGCAGTTTGTCAACAAGTTCCATCATGGTAGTGATGTGCTGTTGCATGTCTTTGTCTTCTTCGAGTTTTAAGCTGTATAGTTTCCTTAGCAAATAAATTTTTCCTGAGAGTGTTTTTCTTTCATAGATATTTTTAAGAGTGTCCCAGGTAGCTTTGGCTGTTAGTAGGTTTTTGACATGCACTATTTGTGAGTCGGCGATGCTTAGATTAATGATAGCTCTAGCTTTTGAGTCTTTCTTTTTCCATTCGATTTTAGGTTCATCTGGAATATTTTCGGTGACAACTTCCCAAAGATCTTCCTTTTGCAAGAGCATTTCAATTTTGAAAGACCATAGCGAGTAGTTATAGCCGTCGAGCTTATTTAGGGTTACATCGTGGCTCGGGAGTGACGCCATTTTTGCTAAGCCTTTTTTCTTTGTCTTAACTCGTTAGTTGAATTTCATGCAATATTCAGTCTCATAATCTAATTGTTGTAAGATTTAGGTACTTACAGCTTGTAGGAAGGCATGAGGACGTTGAGGATTATATGATAATAATCTTTATTATCCATTTAGCAAGAAAAGACAAAGTTATGGTAGCGAACAGTTATTGTAATATAGAGAAGAAGGTAAACAAACAGTTGTGATGATGATAGGTCCAGTGTGGCGCTAGCTGTGGTAGCATTCAGTTATCCAACAAGAACGCTTACCAAGAGATTGGTTACACATTGCTCCCTGCCCATATTCAGATCAATAGAGTTCTCTAACATTAAGAAACAACTTGCCCTCTCCCAATATCCACACCATTTCATATATAAATATCAATACAACCCGGCCCATATGAAACCCAAGTTACCCCATAGAAATACCTGCATCTTACCGTACTCAACACAATCCGCTGCCATATCTCACCTTCTTAAGCCTCACGGCATCAACACCTACTATACAAACAATAAAAGCCTGGCCACCATTCTTAGACATCCTATTACCCGATTGCCGAGACCTGCCAGTGTTCAAACATCGGGTGGCTCGGTCTACTCAGTCTCATGCAACGATTGTAGTGCAACCTATATAGGTGAGACTGGTAGGTCCGTGGCCATCAGGATGGTTGAGCATGGCAGGTGCGTCAATAACAAAGACAACAAATCCCTCATCTACAGCCATATTCTTGACACAGGCCACTCTTTCGATTTAACTTCACCCACCACCTTATACAATAACATCTCCAATAAATACCAAAGACTGATCATAGAGGCCATTGTATCCATATCAAAAAATAGCATTAACCGACATATAGATTTACCTGCACAATATCAGGATATATGTAATAACTTGAATAACCGTTAAACACCCCCCCCCCCCCCCCCCCCCCCCCCCCCTCCCCCAGTATAGTTCCAATATGGCCGCTGATGGCGGGTTGAACAGTCGATATCCTAATACTAGTCTCTCTTCATTATATAGTCACATGTTTTAGCCAATTACAAACCTACCATTTATTTGTCAACCGGCATTACAGGATTAGCATAGTTACATAAATATATTATACAATAGCTTAGATTTGCAAATATTTTTTAACTAAATTGTTTATTAGCCGTCCTATATTATTTTTCTCATATGTAAATATATCTTAAAAAACGGAATCCTATATAAGGCCTATTGCCATCATGTATCATTACCAGTTGAAGGGCGTGACTGCCCGAAAGCTCGAGTAGTCGATTATTAAAATTTATTTTCTCCTAACGCTTTATTCTATATTATTTATAATCCAAGGAGAAAGTTTACATGTTTAAATAAATAAATAATTATCATTATTTCTATGTTTTTGCACATAAAATGGAATTGTAAAGGGTTTAAAAAATGATACACAATTAAAATATATACATAGAGAAAACTTAAGGAAGTTGTACCTTTTAGCATGTATATCGGGATTCAGACAATACCTCTGAAAGATATTACAGTGACCTTTATTGAAGACACACGGGATAACCAAGTGTAAAAGCATCTGTCTACTTAAAAAAAAAAAAAAAAAAGATGACCGGCGACATCAAAAACTTCCTTAAGTTTTGTCCAAGAGTATTGTTGCATCATGGCTAATGAACCTATTTTATTTTAATTTGAATATTATTTTCCATATATATTTTAAATTCAAATTTATATTTTATATTTATTTATTTTATTAAACAGAATATATGTATTATAAACAGAATATATGTATTATAAAATCATCATTTGTATTTAGGTACACTGTGTGACTTCACTGCTCTCTTTGATGTGAGAAATAAATAAATTATTTTGGAGGCTACTTAAAGTAGAGTTATCTCATTATTCCCTTATATGAACTTGTAGGATGATTGAAACACGCTCTGGTAAGATGCAAGACCCAGCACAGGAGAGAATCAAGGTTAAAGAGTATGCCAAGCCGAAACCTGATGCAACAGTATAAATAAAAGTTTAGTTGCCGTTAAACCGACAGATGGCACAAATAATCAGTAACGTTCAGTTATACGATTAGAAAATGTCTTAAATGTGGTCACTGTTATAGTAGAGCAGGTTGGTAGACTAAACTGGCGAAACTACTGGAAGGGATCATTACTGATGAGCCAGGACTTACCAATATATATTTTTTTATCTTACACTCAGTGATTGTAGACATTTATGTATTTTATTTTCGGGGGTCGGTGGAAGGCTGGTCTAAACCGCTTGGTTTTCGACCACTACGACCCGAGTTCGATTCCCGCATTGGACACTTTTTTCTTAAAAAAAAAATGCTCCAATGGCCCCCGATTCTTGCAAAAGTCCAACCCCACCAGCGAGTGCAAGTAACCAAACAGGGCTCTGGCACATTTGTAAGTGCAAAGTCGAACTGCTTTTCACATATGTAGACATGTGGTGCACTTACAGTAAAAAGCAGTCGCTAACTACCCATCATGATTATCATGGCCTGTACCACGTGTACTAGGGAGAGAGGGTTCACTACTGATGAGCCAAGCCCTCTCATTCAATAACTCATATCATTGCAGTAAGGTCTGTAGAGATAATATTTGATGATATTTAAAAGAAACGCATTGTCAGTAAATTTATTTGTGTAAAATTTTAACGATAGATGGCAATTAAATTTGATTTACTAGGGATAAGCAAAAAAAAGAATTTTATATAATGATAGATTTTGACATTTTATACCGTTTATTATATAATTGGAAAATGTGGTACAAGTGCACCACAGGTAGAAAGCAGTTCGACTTTTGCACTTACAAGTGGGTCAGAGCCCCGTTTGGTTACTTACACTCAGTGGTGGGGTTGGACTTTTGCAAGAATCGGGGGGCTTTGAAGCAATTTTTATTCAGAAAAAAAAGTGCCCAAAGAGGCATTCGAACCCGGGTCGTAGCTGTCGGAAATTGACGTTTTATACCATTCATCCACCGATTATCAGAAAATCTGATTGATGAGTTCTACTCATCCCCAGCAGACACCATCAACAAGCTCTACAGGTTTGATACCCTGATATGATTGAGTGGAGATAAGTAAGAAGAAGACTCCTTGTCTAACCCCAAACCACATATTTGACTGTATTGGCTAATCCATTGATGAGTTCTACTCATTCCCAGCAGACACCATCAACAAGCTCTACAAGCTTGATACCCTGATATGATTGAGTGGAGATAAGAAAGAAGAAGGAAATTTGAAATCAACTGCTTCGCCAGTTTATTATTCAATACCGTTCTCCTTTGTTAAAAAAAAAAAAAAAAACTATCTGGGAATATCTTTTCAATAATTTTTTCATGTCCGAGGGTAAAAAAAAAAAAATTAAGAAACGCTGATCTGTGCGCCGATGCTCAAATTCAAACCATTTTCGAACTTTTGTATATAAAATTAACATCCTCTGATCATGCAATTAAAAGTTGCTGATGGCTTGCGCCAACTGTCGGAATAAATATCAACAAATCGTTGATTTTTTTAAGTATTAAGAATCGGCCAAATACCAATACAAGGTACGCGTTTCGGGCTGTTGGCCCTCATTTTTCACGATATTTTTTCAAAACTTAAAACGATTTTTATTGCATTCAAAGCAGTATATATAAACGTTAAACAATTTTTGCAAGGAGTATATTGATCACGTACTTTTAAAAAGGCGAGCTTTCGAGTCAAATTTCTTCTACAGATATATTTCCTAGTTACAAGACTACAACCATAACTTATAGGTGTATGCGTGTATTTGTGTGTATATATGTATATATTTTTTAATTTAATGATGTAACTGTAAATAAAATTCAAAGAATATCTCTATATGTAAATAATATTTATGAATCTTTCTAAGTTACTTTCTGTGTATCTTTCCATGTTGAATATTTTCTTTGTTATATTTGTATGTACATTTAGCGCAAGTGTCCCTAGGGGGACATAGCGTTTTGAATTGAAATAAATAAATAAATAAAACCATAACTTATTGTAATTAGCTTAGATACACTTGAAGAAGAGTATAGACGCGAAAGCTCGCTTTTTAAAAGTACATCATATAAAGATACTTTTTGAAAATCTTTTAAACTTATATATATATTTATAAAGACACTAGACGAATGGCCCGGGCAACGCCCGGGTTTTACCCGAGTGCGAATATATTTTAAAAACGTTGTCTTGGGTGGTCGCTATAGACAGGGTGGTCTGTATAGACAGGTGTTTGTATCACACAGCCGATAACAGGGTTGTCTAGAGTGGCCGCTATAGACAGGATAGTCTGTATAGACAGGTGTATGTATCACACAGCCGATAACAGGGTTGTCTAGAGTGGCCGCTATAGACAGGGTGGTCTGTATAGACAGGTGTATGTATCACACTGCTGATAACAGGGTTGCCTAAGGTGACCGCTATAGACAGGGTGGTCTGTATAGACAGGTGGATGTATCACACAGCTGATAACAGGGTTGCCTAGAGTGGCCGCTATAGACAGGGTGGTCTGTATAGACAGGTGGATGTATCACACTGCTGATAACAGGGTTGCCTAAGGTGTCCGCTATAGACAGGGTGGTCTGTATAGACAGGTGGATGCATCACACAGCTGATAATAGGGTTGTCTAGAGTGGTCGCTATAGGCAGGGTGGTCAGTGGTCGCTTTAGACAGGGTGGTCTGTATAGACAGGTGGATGTAACACACTGCTGATAACAGGGTTGTCTAGAATGGCCGCTATAGACAGGTGTATGTATCACACAGCTGATAACAGGGTTGTCTAGAGGGGGGCAGGGAGGACACGTGTTCGCCGGCAGGCAATGGGCGCGCATTCTATCCGTGAGCTTCAGAATAAGGCAATTATATAAGTAGTTATCCTGACCGTGTTCACATGAGCATTTAGCAGAGCGCCATCTAGTGGAACGGAAATAAACTAAACGATATATAACTTGTTCCGTGATATTTGGTCAACCTAATTTCTTGATAAATCAAGAAAAGCGTATTTACAGAAACTTGGCCTTAAATACCCATTTCTTGATTTCTCAGGAAGTGTCTAGGACCAAATATTTAATCGTAGAGGTACAGCTTGCACCACTCTGACGATGGCCAACAGCCCGAAACGCGTATGTGGTTGAGTTTTCTTGATTTATCAAGAAATTGGGTTGGCCAAATATCTTTGGAACAAGTTAAATAAACGTTTAATTTATTTTTATTCCAATAGATGGCGCTCTACCATCTAGAAATTCTCATGTGACCATGGTCAGGATATGCCTCTTTTATTTTTAATATTAACATCTGACCTTTTTATATTTTTATTATTTTTTCACACACACACATACACTCATGAAAAAAAAAACACTTTAAAAATTTTCATATTTTTATTTCGCTGGTCGTCTATTTTTTGAAGGAGACAGAGACAATTTTGTTCACATTTGGTTATCTCATGTGTCTTCAATAAAGGTCACTGTAATATCTTTCAGAGTTATTGTCTGTATCCTGATATACATGCTGAAAGGTACAACTTCCTTAAGTTTTGTCTATGAGTGTATATTACTTCTATTTATTCATTTTTAAATTATCCCTAGTAAATGTGGCACAGGCCATGATAATGATTATGGGTAGTAGTTAGTGACAACTTTTACTGTAAGTGTACCACATGTCTACACCAGTAGAAAGCAGCTCGACTTTTACACTTTCAAACGTGCCAGAACCCTGTTTGGTTACTTGTACTCATTGATGGGATTGGACTTTTGCAAGAATCGGGGGCCATTGAAGCAATTTCTTTTTTTAATTCAGAAAAATTTACCCAAATATGGGATCCCGGGTCGTATCTATCGGAAATCGGCGGTTTATAGCAATCGTCACAGACTCTCTTTCTTTAATTGATAAGCAGAAAAATGAAAAAAAAAAAAAAAGAAAAACTAATGAAAGGGACTGGCTCATCACAGTTACACCCTCCCAGAAGTTTCGCCAGTTATAAATCCAAAATACCGTTGCACGCATTGCATCACAACAGGGGTAATCAGTACAACTGAACGGTTGTTATATGCAACTGGCGAAACTGCTAAGAGGGTTTACCACTGATGAGCCAGGCCCTTCTAGAAATTTTCAATCAAAAATTTTTGGAATTATTGAAAATATAAGTCTCATTAATACATACAAATGTTTGTATATATAAAATTGCAAAAAAAAAAAAAATCGAAAATAGTTTATATGCAAAATTTGCATGATGAAAATCATCCTTAAAAAAAAGAAACGAAAAGAGACATTCTGAATATACCAAATTTGATGGCTTTGTCACCGACCCAAATTGCAGAGACGGTCAATAGATGATGCTTAGTTATTATATCTATTTTGACGTGAGAGAGGTGCCTTTCTTGTGTTTAGAAAAGCAATAGCGTAATATTGACATCATTTTGTTCATAATGGGTCAGTCGGATGGGCGAGAATTGATCATAATATCAGTGCGGATCTGTGAGACGGACGGCTGTGGACAAGATGGCCGGCCGCAGGTAAGGAGACGCTGATAGAGGGCTGTTTGGACAGCTAGCTGATATCTTATCTTAGTCGCCATCTTGTTTCCTGCTCAGGTGTGGGAGGTATAGGACGCGTTGTCTTAAGGTAAGTCCCTAAATCTTCAATTCCATAACTTTTTATTCTTTTACTTATCATTTAACGATATCTAGGGAGAAAAAAATACATTTGAATAGTTTAAAATCTTACCTCGAAAATTACATTCTAAAACCTTCTATAGAAAATGTGATATGCGTAATGTGTCTTGTATTTATGGGGATTGTCTGCGAAGAGAAATATAAAAAAAGGCTTATTTTGGATTTTAATAAGATTATTTATTAATCTAATATTTCGATGGACCAATTGTCCATCTTTTACGAGGTTTTTTGTTATGAAGCATACAGCAGGTCGCGTGCTTCAGGTGAACCACGGACGTCTTACAAGCTTATTGGGCGATAAAATATCTATGTTATACATTTTAAACAAAGTAAATATAATCTAAATATTGGATTAATAAAAAATCTTAATTAAAATCCAAAATAAAAGCCCTATTTTGAAAATATATTATGAATTTCTCGATATTCAGAAGAGAAATATATATTTAAAATTGAGAAGAACACTTAAACCATCCAAGGATGAGTTTTAAGAAAGAGAATATGTTTGATATCTCTCTAGATTTCGGGCTTAAAGAAGGTCCTTTTACAGCAGAGAACTATATTAAAATTGAATTTAAAAATACAGTAGAACATCCCTGTAAAGAACAACACCTAATGTGTTTGCCAAAGTGTTCTTTAAGGAGAGGTGTCCTCTTACCGGAGAGCTGCTAAATTGTAAAAATGGTAATTTTACAAATGAAAACTGTACTTTGTAGAGAGGTGTCCTCTTACGGGAGAGTTTCTAAATAGCAAAAATGGTATTTTTTAAAAAATGAAAACTGTCCTTTATAGAGAGGTGTCCGCTAAATGGAGGTTCTACTGTACTAAACAACTTTTAACTTTGTTTGAAATTTGATTTCTGAACCCAGCAAGAGGATCCATCAACAAACTAAGATTAAAAAAAGTTTTTTAAAAATAAATATAAACTATTTTTGATGCGTATGATTCTTTTTGAATTAAAACAAATTTCAACTGCCCTTACTAGCAATATAACAGCGGTATGGTAGATTAAACTGGCGAATTTGCTGGGAGGGTTCACCACTGATGAGCCAATCCCTCCCATTGTTTTTATCATTGCAGTAAGGACAGTAAAAAATTGATTTAATATAAAAAGAAACATACGCGTGTCAAAAATAGTTTATATATCATATAACAGATGGCGCGCTAATGTATCATATAAAAGTTTTGATAGAAATATAGATCTTTTTGAGAAAAAAAAAATTCATCCAGAAAGAGAAGAATTTTTTGCAAAAAAAAAAATCTAAATAAATCGAGTTTTATATTTAACCTTACTACTATAGAAGGTCTCCAAGGACCGAAAGCTCGAGTCAATTAAATTATTATTTTTTTTTTTTTGCAAGAAACTCTTCCCTGGATAGAATTTTTCCGGTAGACGAGGGGTTATAACCCTCGATTCCCGACAGCCATGAACTGGGATCGAATCCCGTATTGGACACTGTTTTTCTGTGAAGAACCTGTTCATATTTCTCATATAAATAACATAAACTAGGTTGCTCTTTTTGTGCGGTACCTAATAAAGTTATTTTGGAACAGGCAGAATTTTTCCTCTCAAATGATATAAAACAAGGAATTATTATTTTCGGAATAGATCTTTGTGTTATATTGTAGGTGTGTGTGTAGTTCTACTGGGTCACTAAATCTTATGTCCATAAATCCCGTGAATATACCTTCACCGTGATTTCACCAGAAACTGCAAGCGACATAAACAATAGTTATAAGGGTATGATCGATTAAACAGGCGAAACCACCTTAAGGGTTTACAAGTGATGAGCCCAGGCCCTTATAAAAGTTTCTCATCTACAGAAAGTAGAGTAAGACAAATTGTCTTAATTAGAATTTAATTTTAAAAATCCCGTAAATTTTCTAATCTGAATTGAAGATCCGTGGGATTTTTCTAAGCTTCTATACAAAAAAGATATAATTATGCATCAAAATTAAATTACTACTACAGTTATACATATTTCTGGTAAAGATCTTGCCCCAAAACCTTTTGTTTAAATAAATATAAGTGGCAGTATATTGTTTTCTTTAGTTTTACTCTGACATCTGCAAGTAATGAACCTAAAAGATGTAAATTTCTTTATCAACTTATTACCATCCTACAACGGGATATCCCAAACTCAGTGATATATTTGCGTCAATACATTTCTTTACATCATAACATATATCAATGTCTTAGTTTAGAGTTATCCATATATCCACGTTGACTCACATGTTGAGTCTTTAAATAATTGATGTTATGAGACCTCATGTATTCAACAAAATCCTTTTTTTTTTAATAAGAGCGCGAAAATTTCGAATTTCCAGTCTGGAATCCTGTTATGTCTTCTTCCCTAATTAGCGACAATTGTGTTTTCAACTTTTCACCCCATTTGTCAATTTTATTTGACAGTGCAGTTAACTTTTCGCGGAATTCAGTATCTTTATCTAAACGTGTTTCTAACGTAGTTTGTTTAGATCACTTTGGCCCTGGATTTTGCTCAATTCAATCTCTAATCAATAAAATTAAAATAATACACAAAGTTTATGTGATCTTTTAAAGAATTTCAGTTGAACATCCTTTTCCAGTAGCGTATGCAAGTTACTATCATAACGGCAATCTAAATTGAGATTATGCAAATTTGGGAATAAATTTTCTTCGTGGCAGGATAGAATTATAAAAGTTATAGTAAGTATAATCATTAAATTCACATTGTTAAAACAAACAGATAGTAATGTAATTAAAATAAATAAATACCTATTTAAGCCTTGGTCTTGAACAGGCCTGGCCAACCCGCGGCCCACCGTATATTCTCTGTATATTCAAAAACAGAAAATATATTGAAATAATTATAATATTTTTTTATTTAAAATATGTCCCGAAATTTTTGAAATACATATTTGATTCCATAAAAAGGAAGAAAAAAGTTAGGAATAATGGTAATTAATAGAGAAATATTTTTTTAAATTTTATATTGTTATTATTATTTTTATTTTTAAAATTCAGCCGAAAAATATAAATAAAAACATTAAGCATCAAGGAAGTATTAAGTATTTTTTAAAAATACATTTTAAAGTTAAAATTTTGATATAGTTAAAGTTTTTAGACCTTTTGTTTACGATTCCGTGCGGCCCGTGGCATCATTTAGGTTGGCCAGGGCTGGTCTTGAAGATCCTGTTATGTCAACTTAAGATGATTGTAGATATTTATTCTTTTACAGGTTTCTATCTCTCAAAATTGGACCAGGTTCGAATCCCGGGATATAAGTTTTTTTTTAATTTGTAAGTTAATTAGTTGTTGGGCTACTTTTTAAAAAGAGGCGTTTTGACGACACATTTTCGTGACATATTTCGTGACATTGTGACGGCTAGTCATGGCTAGAAAATGATAAGGCACACTTTTGATTATACTATATACAGTTACGAGCGTCATTCCTCATCTCCTAATCAATCAGTCATCAGTTTTCATCTCTGTCACCGTTTGCTTTTTTTGGAATGGCGCCCTCCTATTGGTTGGCTACGGTCACGCCACCTTTGCCCCCCCACTCGCTATTTCGTCTTTGTAACTATTGTGTTGGAGCGGGTCGCTCCCTAAATAAATGCATATATTAGATAATAACCAAATGGGATCCTCTCTTTCTTTTTCCCAGTAAGAGACGCCTACGGGAACCAACAGTACATAGACAGATAAAGCACATAGGCTATAGTTATTAACTAACATATGCATTTATTTAAGGCGCCAAATGATAATTGTAACAAATAGTATTTGAATCAAAACATTCAATCGGGTAAAACACGGGCGTTGCCCGGGTTATTCGGCTAGTAGATTATAAACACAAGGTAATAAGACCAAATCCAAATAAATACATTGTGTGTGATGTTTCGGTAACAGCGTTGTTACCGAAACTCTCGACTCAACATTCTTAGACTAATTGGCCATTAGAAATGGTTATCTAGTCCTAATTGTTACCGAAACATCACACACTATTTATTTATTCGGATTTAGTCTTATTACTTTGTATAATGGTAAATATTAAAAAAAAGTGTTTTGAACTGTTGGCCATCGCATCAGCATGGTGCAGCCTATGTATTAACAATACAACCAAGGTGTACATTTTTCCGTCCAAATTTTTATAATATCCAATTCATTACAGATCATGGTAATTTTGGGAAATTTTTGGCAACTTCTGCGGAGGTGAAATTCAGGACTCGAAACATCTACTTATGGAATGCCCAATTTTTCGGGATTATAGGGAAAACAAATTTGGTCGTATTGGACAGCTTGATGAATTTGTAGACGATAAAGAAAAAAGTATAAACATTTTGATCAATTTTGAAAATTTATTTACAACTTTCTTTTAAATTGGAAAAGGGAGAGGGAAACTTAGAAGGAAAAGAATTGCGATGCTTGCTTTGTGTGTTTTGCTTTGTTGTTTGTTTTTATCTTTGGACAATTTTCTTTGGTTAATTATGTAAAATAATTATTTGAACAGGATTGTATATAGCCGATTTGTTGTGATGTAGTTAAGGGTATAGACGCAAATATTCCTGAGTTTGGGATATCGCGTTTCGTGATGTTAATAAAGTGTGTAAGGCGTACATGAGGAATTCATTATAAATCATTGGAAATCTCTACTTGCTAATAGTAGAACAGAAAGATTGCCACAATGGTAGGTGTCTTGTAATCAACAATGAGCAATCTACGCTAATGGGTCTACAATTGAAACGGCCTTCGTTTTCAATAAATCTAATGAGAAATTCTTGCAAAAAACGTTTAATGACTTCTCAAATATTTTGTAGAAACGCCACGGGAAACTGAAAACTTCTCTTTCGTATTGAAAAGTTACGCTCATGGACAAAATTTAGAAGTGGAAAGTCTTTGATGTAACCGGTTGTCTGTCTTTTTGAATGAAACAGAAACAATTTTGTTCACACTTGGTTACCTCGCCTCTTCAATAAAATCACTGTAATATCTTTCAATGTTATTGTCAGAATCCCGATGTATATGCTAAAAGGTACAATTTTGTTCACACTTGGTTATCTCGTGTGTCTTCAATAAAGATCTCACTGTAATATCTTTCAATGTTATTGTCAGAATCCCGATGTACATGCTAAAAGGTACAATTTTGTTCACACTTGGTTATCTCGTGTGTCTTCAATAAAGATCTCACTGTAATATCTTTCAATGTTATTGTCAGAATCCCGATATACATGCTAAAAGGTACAATTTTGTTCACACTTGGTTATCTCGTGTGTCTTCAATAAAGGTCACTGTAATATCTTTCATAGTTATTGTCTGAATCCCGATAAACATGCTAAAAGGTACAATTTTGTTCACACTTGGTTATCTCGTGTGTCTTCAATAAAGATCTCACTGTAATATCTTTCATAGTTATTGTCTGAATCCCGATATACATGCTAAAAGGTACAATTTTGTTCACACTTGGTTATCTCGTGTGTCTTCAATAAAGATCTCACTGTAATATCTTTCATAGTTATTGTCTGAATCCCGATATACATGCTAAAAGGTACAATTTTGTTCACACTTGGTTATCTCGTGTGTCTTCAATAAAGATCTCACTGTAATATCTTTCAATGTTATTGTCAGAATCCCGATATACATGCTAAAAGGTACAATTTTGTTCACACTTGGTTATCTCGTGTGTCTTCAATAAAGATCTCACTGTAATATCTTTCATAGTTATTGTCTGAATCCCGATATACATGCTAAAAGGTACAATTTTGTTCACACTTGGTTATCTCGTGTGTCTTCAATAAAGATCTCACTGTAATATCTTTCAATCTTATTGTCAGAATCCCGATATACATGCTAAAAGGTACAATTTTGTTCACACTTGGTTATCTCGTGTGTCTTCAATAAAGATCTCACTGTAATATCTTTCATAGTTATTGTCTGAATCCCGATATACATGCTAAAAGGTACAACATACTCAAGTTTTGTTCATGAGTGGATATAGAAATAAAATCCAATTGAAAAAAGCGCTTTTAACATCGCAGGGATTTCGGACCATAACAGGGAAATTCTCCGGGTTTATCTATTTTCATACTACGTTTTAAAGTATAAAATACTAGCTCTACGCAAATTATACTTATTTGCATACATATTGTCAATTTCCTATATACCTCATGTCTATTTCTCATAATTTCTTGGCTTTGGTCTACTTTTGGTTACTTGGTGCCTATTTATACTCAACATATATATATATATAATGTCCATCTTAATTGATGCACCTTATCTCAGTACAATATCACATTTGTACTATTTTTTCATATATATATATATAAAGCACATGTGCTTGTGGTCAGGAGATGACTTCTTTATTTTTAATATATATATATATTTTTTTTTGAAAATAGAGCAATCCATTTTTAATTCATTAGATAATAAAAAGGCAAATATTGTATTGAATTTGCCAATTTATTTGCCAATATTTCGGCTGGCTGAACGCCAACCTTTATCGAGGCATTACATTTTTATATACATAAACTCACTATGGCGGTTTCGCCAATTTAATCTACTAGTCCGCTTCTTAGAGCTCTAATACTGTATTGGATCATTCTGCTTTTATATGGAACATTGAAGGGTGGAATCTTAGAAATGTTATTCAAGCAAACTATGGACATAAATTTTTAGGATAATAGAATTACTATTCAAGTTTTGCTCATGAGTATATATATATTTATATAGAAATAAAATCTAATTGAAAAAAAGGCTTCGAACATCACAATGGAGTTCGGACCATGACATGGAAATTCTCCGGGTATATCTACTTGCATACTACGTTTGAAAGTATAAAACATTTGCTCTATGTAAACTGGACTTCTTTGTATACAGATGCTTTGATGTGTTTTACTAAAGGTTTCAGTAAGGTTCAAGTTACAAACAGAAGGATGGGTCACATATACATGAGGAGGTGTATGTCGTCGTTTGCAAGGATCGACGGAATGGGACCATGACATGGAAATTCTCTAGGTATATCTATTTGCATACTACATTTGAAAGTATAAAAGCTTGTTTTACGTTTGTATACAGATGCTTTGATATGTTTTATTAAAGGTGTCGGTAAGTTCCAGGTGTAACAAACAGAGGGATGAGTCACATATACATGGGGAGGTGTATGTCCTCGTTTGCAAGGAATGACTGCAGGGTTTCAGCCCGTGGTGTCAGCAAACATTTCTCTCCAACGACTTATCTCGAGGGCATGAGTCAGATCTGGGAGGAATCTTATCTTACTTGCCTCAATTCTGAGATAGCAGGCAGGTGGGCTTCCTCTCGTCTCAGACGCCACAGTCCGGGGATTCTGCCATTGTCTTCTCCCTGTGACAACAATACTACATCTACTCTATGTCATGTCGATAAATTTCTTGTAGCTTATGTAAAAACTTGATTTATAATTACACAATACGTTTATTAATACAAAGCAATAACGCGCCATCTATATATATAAAATGAAAGGATTTAAAAGCACGAATGTTTATTTTATATACAATACAAACTTCTACTGTCCTTACTGCGATGAAAAAATATATTGGAAGGGCTTGGCTCATCAGTGGTGAACCCCCCCTGGTGGATTAAATTGGCGAAACCGCTGAGAAGGTTCACCACTGATGAGCCAAACCCTCCCAATATATTTTTTCATCGCAGTAAGGACAGTAGAAGTTTGTATTGTGTATAAAAGAAACATTCGTGCTTTTAAATCCTTTCATTTTATACAACAACAACAACAACAAAAAAGCCTTTATTTAGGGTCACTGACCCTATACAGGATTCACCAGAGGTATGCATAAGAACAAAGCAGTGAGACAAAGGAAATAACGATATATACAGAGTAAAAAGAGAAAGAAAAAAAAAAAGAAACAAGAAAAGGAGAAAAAAAAATAATAATAAGAAAGAGGGAACCAAGAAATCAACACAAAAAGAGTAGCAGTAAGAGAGGAGTGAGTATCACTTGGCCTTCTTCTGAGATATGGACTTGTGGAAACCATAAAACGCCGTAGCAATATACTTATTCTGGGTCATATTGTCAATTATTGATGGAAGTGAAGCACAGAGTTGACCAGTTTTGAGCATAAGGGTTCTTCTTTCTTCTTTCAGAGCAGAGCAATCAAAAATATAGTGAGTGCTTTCATTTTTTAGTTTTGAATTACAGAAGGTACAAGTCGGGTCCTCACCGCAGAGCATCTTGGTGTGGTTTTCTCTAAAAAAACTTGAAAGTATTCTAACTTGTGCGAGTAGTCTTACAACCGGGAAAGGAAAATTCCCTAAAAGGTATCCCTCCGTCATGAAAGATATGTGAATGTCTTTGTAGTGAGAGTATAGCTTAGATTTATCCATTCTTGTAAGGTCGTTTTGTATAGATTGGTCTGCCGCTGTTTTTAAGAGCCCTGTAATCGCGCTCCTCAGCGTTTCAGGGTCATCACAGGAAACAAGTGCAGGGGTTCCATTATTGTTAAGCAGATTAGTGAGCTTTTTAATGAAACCGATGGGTGTGCCCGAAGCATTAGAGAGTTCCCGTGTTCTATTAAAACATATACGTGGCAATCTGTCACTGCTCATATTCAACACCCGCAGCCAATACTTCAGGGTTAATTTTAAGGCTGTTACACTCAATGAGATACGACCGGTTTCTAATCTGATTAGGTAACCTGGAGTGTATCTGGGCAGATTCAGGAACCTACGGATAAATATGTCTTGTATATTGTCCAGTAAGTCTTTATGCTCTGTTGCCCACAATGGAGCGGCATACATCAGGACAGCTCTCACTATTGTATCAAAGAGTTTGGTTGATAAATTTATTGACTTTGCTTTTGATTTTATTAATATTGGGTGTGTGGCGTTAATTGCTGTAAGTGCCTTTCCTTTAAAGTAATTTGCCGGGTGAGTAGTTGTTATTGTTGGTGTCAGAGGGAATCCCAAGTATGTATATCTTGAAGTTATTGTTATGGGTTTATCATTCCAGAACCATCTATCCTTATTTGAGGGTTTACCTCCATTACGGAACACCATAATCTTTGACTTGGACTCATTTAGTGTCATTAAGTTCTCATCGAGATATTCTTTCAGTATTTTGATCTTCTTTTGGAGGTTCATCCTGGACTCACCTATAATTGCTATGTCGTCGGCACCTTTCATTTTATACAATAAGTTTATATTAAACAATTAGAAAGGTTTCTGTAGATGAGTTTCTTTTCATCTTAACACCATCTCAAGCTTTAGCGCATCTCTGTCCTACTACAGGAGAACTTATACAAGGAATAAAACGTCCCCTGATGCCCTATTTTACTCCTTGTATAAGTTCTCCTGTGGAAGCACAGAGATGCCTCAAAACTTGAGACAGTTTTAAAAGAAAAAGAAACTCAGATTCAGAAACATTTTTAATTGTTTAATTAAATTGAGTCAAAAGGCGATCCATTAATTAAGATTATATAAAAGGGCGTACCTGGATCTGTAAAAAAAAAAAAAAATCTCAAAATATTTCGAGAGATTGCTCCCTCTTTATCAATTTATTGCACAGTGAATTTAATTTACAAATTATTGTAGATCACATGAAAACATTTTTTTTCTTTACAGATCCAGGTACGCCCTTTTATATAATGTTTAATTAATGTTCAGGAGATTTAAATCAATTAAAATACGTGTATATAACATAAAGTTACGGGAGGAATAAAACTCCTTATTCAAGCAATTTCTTTTCTTGTTCTTCAAGTCTTGCTTTGTGCCGTTCTTCTAAGATCCTCTTTGTTTCTCCTTTCCTTCTTCCTCTTTTTACGCATCTTTCCTCTATCGGTTCAGTTTGTGTTGAGTCATTTTCACAGTCACCACCTAGTTTTACTAAAGTATCATCCTGTATATTCATATACCTGGATGAGCACCTCTCACTTTAATTGGTATACAGGTTGGCTTTCATCTGAATTTGTGCTAAAATTGATGTTGTGACTCATTCATTAATACAACTACATACAACTTTCTGCTGTATAATTAAAGGGAGAGGTGTTCATCTAAGTACCTAAGTATATATTTATTGATTGAAATTTTGCCGTGAGGAAATTGACGTATAAAAATAATGGCCACCTTTCTTGTCAAAATAGACGCTAAGAGGCGAACTTAATTTTTATAAATCAATCCCTTCAGGAAAAATTTCCATCTATATTTTGGCTATAGATTTGGCTCAGTCACTTTACCAGCTAAACATCTCTTTGGCAGATTGTGAAGATTCCATTGGATCCCGTGTGGATCTCATGGAATAAAGTCCACCCTAGGCTGACGAGAGCCATTAGCCCGAAACCATGGTCTCTAGGTGGACGCTTCTCAGTTTGTCAAAGCTGGTGTTGTGGCTTTGTCACCGACCCGAGTGCGCTAATTTGCTGGGACGGTCAATAGATGGCGTCTAGTTTTAGCGGCTAAGGAGAGACGGTTAGCACTCCCCTTGACAAAGATGGAATGGAATTTGGCTTGTATTATATACACTAAACAGAACCTTTGGGAGAGGCCACTACTTATCATCAAACAGCTCGAGGAGCATGGATTGCAAAACATGAATTCGTGTAATCTTTACACAAGAGGATAAGAAACAACAACAGGATGGAATGGTCTTCTGACCCAACACATATACGGTTACGGTTTAGCGTCTATTTTGACGAAAGAGGCGACCCTTCATATATTTATATATATAATTATGAAAGAGCAAGCTTTCGAGCAAAGACGTACTTCTACTGGATAGTTAAAGTTATAGGAAGAAATACAGACAATTTGTCTATATTTATAATTAAACATATTGTAAAAGGTTGTCCCAAAACGTGTTTTTTTTCAACGTTGTTTTTCCTATTACTTGGCGAATAACACATAATACAATTACTTTATACATAATACAAAGACATTATACATAACGGCGAATAATATTGGTATTTTATTTTTTTGCAAGTTTTTCCCAACTTTTGGGACAACCTTGTATTTCTCCTAATAACTTTGATTAGACAAATGAAGGATGTCTTTGTTCGATACGTTATTCTTTCACAATATATAGAAAAGATATGTAAACTATATCTTATTGAATTAACTTAGCGCTATTTTCCATTTTTTATTCAATGTAGGATAAAATCTGTAAAGAAATAAATGTTAAATATATTTATATTATATAAAAATATTATTTCATATTTAAAAAATTATATATTTCATAGATACAAATACTCTGTTAAATCGACCGCCAGAGGTCACTCTTCCCCTATAAAAACTCGTTGTTGTTTTATCCCGATGGCCGGCTCAAACCTTTTGTACATTATGTAAATAAACTTTTCATTTTTTTTATTCTTACGCCTTAAGCCAGGCAGTACTTTTACTTTTATTATGTTTTTTTATGCATTCCTTAACTCAATTAAAGCAACCTCTGATCAAAACCATTATTATTTTTATTTCAAGATATTTAACCACGACTGCACCTCCATTTCCATTACCATAATCCTCAACATGATTAAAAAACAACAGAAATCCTATCTTTTTTTAATATAAAATATATATTAGAAGATAATAGCTTTAAAAAAAAAGAAATTAAATTAATTTTCTGAATTTGTAATCAATTTCTCTCTATATAACTATTAACAATTAATTTTACTTAATAATAAACTCATGAACAACAAAACTTAAGGAAGTTGTACCTTTTAGCATGTATAGCGGGATTCAGACAATAACTCTGAAAGATATTACAGTGACCTTTATTGAAGTCACACGAGATAACCAATATACATTCATAGACAAAACTTAAGGAAGTTGTACCTCTTAGCATGTATATCGGGATTAAGACAATAACTCTGAAAGATATTACATTGACCTTTATTGAAGACATACGAGATAACCAATAGTGAACAAAATTGACTCAGTCTCCTTAAAAAAAAAAAAAAAAAGACGACCGGCGATATCAAAGACCTTCTTCCACTTCCTTAATTTTTGTCGATATTATAAATACACGTATATGGTTTTTTTGTGTCAAAATAAAAAGAGAGAGAGAGAGATTTACGAAATGATGACGAATTGTACACGGCGGAAATTTTTCGATTCCTCGAAGAATTTGAAAAAGGATTGAAAGTTTTCGAAGAAATTTTAAAGATTTCTATATTTGACATCCATCAAATTTAATAAATTTTATTGAATGTGTCATTTAATACCTGTTTTTATAAAAAATCTAGAGTTTATCTTTCAACTTTTGTAGGCTTATTATTTGTAGGAAGGCTAAAAAAACCGACATTAGTTTATTAACCTATTACAAAAGTAATTTGAAAAAAAAAAATAGTATACAAGTGAATTTGTACTTGGATCAGATGGATAAATTGAGAAAAAGGGTATTTCCTGATCGTGCAACTAAAAGTTGCTGATGGCTTGCACCATCTATCGGAATAAATATATAAACTAATCGTTGATTTTTTAATTATTTCAGAATTGGCCAAATACCGTTTCTTGATTAATCAAGAAAAGCTAACCACGTTTCGTGCTGTAAAGGTACAGCTTACACTACCCTGCGAGGGCCAACAGCCCGAAACGCGTACGTGGTTAGCTTTTCTTAATCAATCAAGAAACGGTATTTGGCCAATTCTGGAATAATTAAAAATCCAGGGTTAGTTGATATTTATTCCGATAGATGGTGCAAGCCCAACTTTAAGTTGCACAAAATTAATTGTTGATGCTGGAGAAGGAGTCACAACACCAATTTTAGAAAACTCTGACAAAAGTCTATATATATATATATATATATGTAATGAAGATGAGAAGTTTGGTGTCGTCGACTTGTAGTATCCTGTCGACTAATGTAATGAGTTGAGTATTCCAGTAGCTTTTGTAGAGATCCTGTCGACTACTGAAATAATGTTGAAGTCCTGGTAGCTCTTGTTGTACTGTGTTGACCGAGAGGAACAGTCAGGATGTAGAGTTTTCCAGTACCTCTCTGCACCTTGGAAGACCTTTAAAAGTTCTCACAAAACACAGGCAGTCGTGGTCGAGGCAGAGTGGAAAAGCTTGGGGATATCCACACAAAAAACGAAGACACAGTTGCACTAAGAAAGTTCCGTAACAGATAAAAGCTGAGCTAGGAGCGAAAAGATGGAGATAGACGAGTTCTTCCTAACTACATGTTGGATGAGATCGACATAACATACGACCGACGCGGCTTGCACTAAGGGTGAACTAAACTAAACTGAACTGTCTAAACTGTCAAGAGACTGTAAGGTGATGATTTATAGGTTAAAGACGGGGCGGCCTTATGTGACAGGGGCGTTTGAGAAAGGGCGCCTTTACCTGTCCAGGTGTGAGAGGGGTCTCTGCATTCCACCACATGTGACAGTGTGGGTGGCCTTGTTTGTGGGAATTGTAAATCGACCTGATTTATGGCTTCCATCTTTAGACTTTGTTGTTTTGGCAATACTATGCTCGATCTCTGCTTTAGCTCAACTCTTAAATCTATTACAGATTTTATTTATTTATCCACTTTGTACAAATTACATTACATAGGGCGATGCGATGACACAGATTAATCATGCGCATAGTTATTTATAGATGTGTCTCTATATACAACATGACAATCTTGTTATAAGTTATCTACACAATATGAGGTTGTTGTTTTAAATTACCATATATATATATATGCAAATTTCCTCCTATATTCTGGCCATAGATTCGGCCTAGCCACTCTACTAGCTAAACACCTCTTTGGCAGATTGTGGAGATTTCATTTGATCCCTTGTGGATCTCATGGAATAAAGTCCGCCCTAGACTGACGAGGGCCATCAGCCCTACACCATGATCTCCAGGTGGACGCTTCTCAGTTTGCTAAAGCTGGTGTTGTGGCTTTGTCACCGACCCGAGTCCACTAGTTTGCGGAGACAGCCAATAGATGTCACTTATTTTTAACGTCTATTTTGACGGGAGAGGCGACCTATACAAATTAGCCCTTTCCTGACCACTAGCATGAGCGTTTTTTTAGATGGTAGAGCGCCATCTAGTGGAACAGAAATCAAAAAACGTTGATTTAACCTGTTACCTAATATTTGGCCAACCTATTTTAAAATATTTTTTTCATCTTCATATATTATTAAAAGCTATTTCTATGCATACTTTATTTTACTAAAATGAATAAAAATTGAAAAAGAGAGGGCATGGCTCATCAAGAGTGAATACTCCCAGCGGTTTCACCAGTTTAATCTTCAAATTGCTTCATTATATTGTATTAGACTATATTTCTTATAATCCCTTTTTTTATATAGAATACAGTATAATGAGTATTTCAAAATAACTATGGACATATGTTTCCAGGAATGTAAAAATGTATATCTAAATTATAAAGATTTTAATGCATTGAATAAGGATTTTCCGCAAGATCACAAATAAGCCTGCGTGTTAGGCGCATTTAAATTACATACACCAATACCTCGCTTTGCGTCGTTTCGTTTTGCGTTTTTTTCGAAGTTGCGTCGCTGCTTAATTTTTACTGATTTTCACTATGCGTCGTTAGATTTTCGAAATTGCGTTGTTTTGGATTCGAGTCTTTAATTTTTTTCTGAATTTTTTTTCCTAAAATATGGCAACACCTTTGTTTTTGATTGTGCCTTCACATATTTTCACTTTGCGTCGTTTCAATTTGCGTCGTGTTTTTTTGGAACGTAACCCCGACGCAAAGCGAGGTATGGGTGTAATTAAGTTCTTTACCTATTTACTGCATTCAATGACAAAAGCACGGAATATAGGAAATTATATTATGATGCATTAGCGCGCCATCTGTTATCAAAATTCGAAACTATTATAGACGCTTATGATTCTTTTAAAAATTAAACGACTTCTACTGCCCTTACTGCAATGGAAAAATTAATGGGAGGGCCTGGCTCATCAGTGGTAAACCCTCACAGCGGTTTCGCCAGTTTAATCTACCATTCTACTGTTATATTGCATTTTTCTATCTTCCTTTTATAAGGATACATAGGGTTCACCACTGATGAGCCAAGCCCTCCCATTAATTTTATCCATTGCAGTAAGGGCAGTAGAAATTATTTAATTTTTAAAAGAATCATACGCGCCTATAATAGTTTTGAATTTTCATATAGGAAATTGAACTGGCGAAACAGCTGGAAGGATGGGATGTAGGGGTTCACTACCTATGAGCCATATGCTCACTCTCTTTATATTCATTGCAGTATATAAGAACAGTATAAATAGCTTTCAAATATATATATCATAATGCAATAACGTGCTATCTATACATAAGAAAGGGAGGCATTGAATGTTTCTTTTACACATAAAAAAAACTTTAATGCTTTCATTTCTTAATCATATATATATATATATATATGTTATAAAAATATTATTTTATTTCAAATTATAATTTCATTGATTCAAATACTCTGCTAAATCGACCGCCAGAGGTCACGCTTCCCCTATAAAAACTCGTTGTTGTTTTATCCCAATGGCCGGCTCAAAACTTTTGTACATTATGTAAATCATCTTTTGTTTTTCCTTGTTCTATTCGCCTTAAGCCAAGCATTACTTTTACCAAATTATGTTTATTATATAATCCTTAAACTCAATTAAAACAATCTCTTATCAAGACTATTTTTGTAATCATACTTTCAAGATTTAACCACGACTGCATTACATTACCATAATCTTCAACATGATCTAGAATACAACAGAAAATCTCATTCATCTTTTTTAAAAATAATATATATATATAATCAACGTTTAGTTGATTTCTTTTTCCACTAGATGGCGTTCTGCCATCTAAAAAGCTCATCTGTTCTCGGTCAAGATATGTCTATTCTTATTTACGCAAGTTTGACCTTAAATACCCATTTCTTGATTTCTCAAGAAGCCTCTGGGACCAAAACAGGTACAGTCTGCACCACGCTGATGAGGGTCAACAGCCCGAAACGCGTTCGTGGTTGGCTTTCCTTGATTTATCAAGAAAATGGGTTGGCCAAATATCAGGGAACCGGCTAAATAAATTTTTAGTTAATTTCTGTTCCACACTAGATGATGCTCTGCCATCTATAAAGCTCGTGTACTTGTAGTCAGGATATGCCTTCTTTATTTTTAAATACCAACACCTGACCTTTTTTATATTTATTTTTTTCTCATATATATATATATATATATATATATATATATATATATATATATATAGGTATCAAACGTAGAACCTCTTAAAATGCATTAAAATATTCCATTTTAAAAAGGAGAGGTGCCAGTTTTGGTACATGGGTATTAACTTTAGGTTAAATATATTTTTAAAAGTAGCGTTAAAATTATTTCTAATTTTCAGATATAGAGGGCGTTGATGATGACATGTTGAAATATTGACTAACAGTTTTATTTGTGATTTTTCGGCTATATAATCGAACAATCTAATACAACAGTAGAGTGGTCAGGTAGATTGAATGATGAGCTAGAACCTCCCTGTACTTTTTTAACGGTACGAGGACAAGTGGACAATTGTTTTATTTGGGTTTAAAGTCACCCTTAATAGTGTCTTTCAAACAGCAAGATTTGTAGGAATATGGTGTTATCACATCTATGAAAATGGAGGTCACTTCATGTCAAAATAGACATCAAAACTATATGGTTGTCTCTAAAATTCGTTTTTTATTAAACGTTGTTTTTTCTTATTACTTGGTGAATAGTATTATTACGAAGAATACATAATAATACATAATACAATTAAAATTCAAAACTATTTTAAAGGCGTAAGATTCTTTTTGATATTAAACAATTTCTACTGCCCTTACTGCAATGGAAAAATTAAAGGGAGAGCCTGGCTCATCAGTGGTGAACCCTATCAGCGGTTTCGCCAGTTTAATCTACCATATCGCTGTTATATTGCATTTTTGGAACTTCCTTTTATAGTGATACTGTTGATAGACTCTTTGAATGGGTATTTTAGAAGAACTATGGACATAAGTTTTGAGAACAGCAGAATTACATACATTTTTAAATATATAATTTTTCCATTGCAGTAAGGGCAGTAGAAATTGTTTAATATCAAAAAGAATCTTACGCCTTTAAAAAAGTTTTGAATTTTGATAACAGATGGCGCGCTAGTGCAACATAATACAATTACTTTATACATAATACATACAAATACATTATACATAAAGGCAAATAATATTTGTATTTTAATTTTTCCAGTGTTTACGAACTTTTGTGACAACTATCTAAACGCCATCTATTGACCGTATTCAGAAACTAGCGGCCTCGTGTTTTCCTTTGACAAATTGCGAAGATTCCATTTGATACCTTGTAGATCTCATGAAATAAAGTCCGCCCTGGACGGATGAGAGCCATTATCTCGAAACCATGGTCTCTAGGTGGACGCTTCTCAGTTTGTCAAAGCTGGTGTTGTGGTTTTGTCACTAACCTGAGACCGCTGACAAGAAAGGTGTCTTTTATCTTTATAGATCATGGTTAATCCAGCAAAACATAAAGTTTTCAATCATATATTTTTAAAATGTCGCATTAGCATCTTTCGGAAATATCTTTATATACGGGGCTGCTAACCAGAATGGATGATTTTTGAGCCTCAATGGACGCATAAAGCGGAATATATACAAAGCACTATATACATTGCACTGTTCGAGGGGCCAAAGTGTATTAGCATCTTTAGAAATTACCACTATCGAAAACCTCTATGATTACGTTTAAAGAGAGTGAAAAGAGAAATATAGTGAAGAAACCAAAGTATTTAAGTGACCAAAGAGGGTATGTCCTGAACACTTTAAGATTTGGAGGTCAGTGGAAGGATGGTCTAAACCACACATATACACAAAGCTTTATTAAGACTACCGGTCTTATACAGATTCACCACAGGAAGAAATAATAGATGGAGCTCCTATACTCCAGGCAGCGCAGCACCCAACAACAGCCTCCAGGTCCAACGCAAGTCCAATGGCCACACGTTCCTTCGTGCATACGTCATGGTTAGCAAATCATTGAACAGGCTAGTGTGGAATCAGCCGCGTTCTAGTCTTCGCCTTAAACTAATGAGTAAGGATAGCCTAAACCATTGGTTTTCGACCGCTACGACCCGGGTTCGATTTCCGCATTGGGCACTTTTCTTCTGATTAAAAAAAATGATCCAATGGCCCCCGATTCTTGCAAAAGTACTACCCTCCACCAGCGAGTGCAACGGTGCTCTGGCACATTTGCAATTGCAAAGTCAAACTGCTTTTCACATGTGTAGACATGTGACGCACTTACAGTAAAAGCAGTCGCCTTCTTTTACTCACCATGATTATTATGACCTGTACCACGTGTACTATGGATAAGAAGAAAAAAAAAAAGAAACTAAGATTTTGAGATAGTCGAGGACATAAGATCTCAGTAATACTCTTATATTTTATTTATTTTTAAAACTTAAACTCTTGTATTTAAAACAACTTAACTTACGGTATGGTAGATTAAACTGGCGAAACCACTGGGAGGTTTCACCACTGATGAGCCAGGCCCTCCCATTAATTTTTACATTACAGTAAGGGCAGTAGAAATTGTTTATTTTTAAAAAGAATCATACGCGTCTATAATAGTTTCGAATTTTGAAAACAACTTAAGCTGAATAACATTTAAAAGTTTTATTTAAATTTTCAAGCTATTATTTATGAGTAATAGTTATATAGAAATTATTTGAAAAAGGAACAATAAAATTCATGTTAAAATTATTTTAATTTTGGTTTTCGCAAGCTTTCGAGTAAATTTTTTGTTCTTCAACGGGAAAATACCTCTATGATCATCTTGATATTGTACATAGAAATATTTTAGAGGCGTAAGATTCTTTTTGAAATTACACAATTTCTACTACCCTTACTGCAATGGAAAAATTAATGGGAGGGCCTGGCTCATCAGTGGTGACCCCTCCCATTAATTTTTCCATTGCAGTAAGGGCAGTAGAAATTGTTTAATTTCAAAAAGAATCTTACGCCTTTAAAATAGTTTCGAATTTTGATAACAGATGGCGCGCTAGTGCATCATAATAGAAATATTTAACCGTTGAAGAGCAGAGAAATTGCACGAAAGCTTGCAAAAACCAAAATTAAAAGAAAAATTTTACCTGAATTTTATTGTTCCTTTTTCAAAACTAGTATATGCTTGAAAACACCATAACCAAGATGCCTCATATAGTGTCGTATATTTTAAAGCTGAATCGTCTAATAAAAAGGTAGGATTCTAAAAAGCGGTATGTCAGATTAAACTGGCGAAACCGCTGGTAGGCTTCACCACAGATGAGCCAGACCCTCTCAATATTTCCAATATCAATTTTAAGGGTAAATTCGAGTCTTTTTAAATTGTAGTATCCATCGTGAATTGTGGTGTTTTTTTTATTCCTAGTACACGTGATACAAAACCATGATAATCATGGTGGGTAGAAGTTGGAGACTGCTTAACTGTAAGTGCACCACATTTTTACACATGTGAAAAGCAGTTCGACTTTGCCACAAACAAATGTGCCAGAGCCCTGTTTGGTGGTGTTAATCCCAAATAAGCCATGATAATCATGGTGGGTAGTTAGCAACTACCTTTATTGTTCCACATTTAGATTATTGTTAAAGTTGAACTTGTGTAGACATGTTTACGTATCACATGATTAGAGAACCAATTGAAAATAGCCATCATATCTCTCAAGTGGAGTGACGTCATAAAGCAGCCTTCCCATTGGTCCGTGATAACCAACCGTATCTCTTGAAGTAGAACAATGGTTTCCATCTCAGATCTATCTCTAGCACAGTTCAAATGAAGTCTATGGTAGAGTGGTGTAGAAGAAATCGTCGTTTTTTTCTTTTGATAGGTACGACCCGGGATCGAATCCCTCAATGGATACTTTTCAAAGAAAAAAATACTGTTTCAATAGCTACTGATACTTAAAAAAGTTCAACCCCCACTGTGAGTGCAAATAGCCAAACGGGGCTCTAGCATATTTGCAAGTGCTAAAGTGGAACCGTATTCAAAGGGTTTCATTTCGAATATGTACTTGCTTACTTTGACAAAATGCCATCTTTCTGTATATACTCAATCTTATGAAAACTTTGGCAAGTTTAGAGCTATTTGTACACAGATTTATAAATCACTACTAATTCATCGTGTAAATAATTAAAGATATATATATCATATATATGTATGTATATATATTAAAAACAAAGTAGGCATATCCTGACCAGGAGCACATGTGATTTTCAGAAGGCAGAGCGCCATCTGGTGGAACAGAAATCAACTAAACATTGATTTAGCCTGTTCCCTGATATTTGGCCAACCCAATTTCTTGATAAATCTAGAAAAGCCATCCACGAACGCGTTTCGCGCTGTTGGCGCTCGTCAACGTGGAGTAGGCTGTACCACTGCGACCAAAAATATTTTTGGTCCCAGAGGCTTCTTGAGAAACCAAGAAATGGGTATTTAAGGCCAAACTTGCCTAAATACGCCTAACATGTGAAAAAAAAAAAGTTTCTATTATTATTTCACATATTAATGTTTGTTTCCCTCATTTTTCTACGTGTCAATGCCATGGCCTGAACCACACATGTAATTCTAGGGGAGAAATATCTGTACAACTTCAAGGCTAACACTAGGTATCATATCAATTGAAGATGTGAACAAAAGACATGGGCGAAAAAATGTTTTGCTGCTAACAACGCAACACCAAAGTTGAAAAGCCCCACTTCCTTTTCTTTGTCTCCATTATGAACAGCGCTCTCGTGGATTTTTTTTTTTGCTGAGATTTCACGGAAGGCCTTCAGGGTTGACGGCTTCACGGTGTGTTTTCTCTTTTCAATCAATCTGGATTCTTCTTTTTTTTTTTCTAATCTCATCTTGGACTAATTCCTTAACTTCATCGGAACATGTTAGTCTGTTTTTGGTGTCCATTGCTCATTTGCTTTTTGTTTCCGTCTATTTCCAACAATTTCTTTCCCTTCCTTATGTTCAATTCTTCTTTTTCCAATCTCATCTTGGACTATTTACATATCTTCATATGAACATGTTAGTTTGTTTTTGGTGACCATCGCCCACCTGCTTTTTGTTTTCTATTATTCTCCCACTAATTTCTTTCCTTTCCCTGTGTTCAATTCTTCTTTTTCCAATTCCATCTTGGAATAGTTCCATATCTTCATAGGAACATATTAGTCTGTTTTTGGTGTCCATTGCCCTCCTTCTCTTTATTTTCTTCAATTCTCCTACCAATTACTTTCCTTTCCCTTCGCTCAATTATTCTTTTTCCAATTTCACATCTTGGACACATATATATATTTCCATATCTTAATTAGAACATATTAGTCCGTTTTTGTCCATCGATAACCTGCTCTTTGTTTTCGTCTATTCCCGTCAATTTCTTTCACTATGTTCAATTCTTCTTTTTCCAATCACACCTTAGACTATATCCATATCCTCATAGGAACATGTTAGTCTGTTTTTGATGTCTATCGCTGATCTGATCCTTGTATTCTCTTATTCCCACCAATTTCTTTCCCTTCCCTATGTTCAATTATTCCTTTTCCAATCTCATCTTGGACTAGTTCCTTAACTTCATAGGAACATGTTAGTCCGTTTTTGGTGGCCATCGCTCATTTTCTCTTTGTTAAGTGTTTTCTCCTATTATCACCAATTTGTTTTCCTTCCTTATGTTCAATTATTCCTTTTCCAATCTCATCTTGGACTAGTTCCTTAACTTCATAGGAATATGTTAGTCCGTTTTTGGGGTCCATCGCTCATTTGCTCTTTGTTAAGTGTTTTCTCCTATTCTCACCAATTTGTTTTCCTTCCTTATGTTCAATTCTTATTTTTTCAATCACATCTTGGACTAGTTCCTTAACTTCATAGGAATATGTTAGTCCGTTTTTGGGGTCCATCGCTCATTTGCTCTTTGTTAAGTGTTTTCTCCTATTCTCACCAATTTGTTTTCCTTCCTTATGTTCAATTCTTATTTTTTCAATCACATCTTGGACTAGTTCCTTAACTTCATAGGAATAGGTTAGTCCGTTTTTGGGGTCCATCGCTCATTTGCTCTTTGTTAAATATTTTCTCCTATTCTCCCACCAATTTCTTCCCCTTCTCTGTGTTCAAACCATTTTCATCTCTATTATTTGAATTACTCTTCTCTCCTATAACCACAGTTTCTGTTTTCCATATTGATATGGCTAATTAAAAGAGTTTAATTCCTAAAAAGATTAGTAGCGTAGCTTTACTTGACGAAGGGCTGTTACACCCGAAAGCTTGTCGTGATAAACTCCTCCCTCAGCGAATAAAATTTAGATAATTTCAATAAAATTGAGATAGGGAAAGATGAAAGATAGACGAGACCCCAAAGTCTTCAACTTTTTGTCGGCTTCTTACTGTCTATTCACATTAAATTCCAACAGTATTACACCAAAAAAGTCAGTAACTATATTGCTTGCTAAATGTAATCGTTTCGGGGCGGCATTGAATGTATATATGATGGATCCAACTTGAAGAAAGGTCGATGTTAATCTCCACTTTCTGTTGATAACTGTTATGTTTACTTCTGTTTACCTATCTGGGAGAATCCTGTATGGGACGGGTGTCCTTAATAAAGGTTTTGCTGTTGTTGAATGTGTATATAATGGATATAACTTGAAGAAAGGTCGATGTTTTTCCATTTTCTGTAGATAACTGCTATGTTTACCCATCTTGGAGAATCCTGTATAGGACGAGTGTCCTTAATAAATGTTTTGCTGTTGTTGAATGTGTATATAATAGATATAACTTGAAGAAAGGTCGATGTTTTTCCATTTTCTGTAGATAACTGCTATGTTTACCCATCTTGGAGAATCCTGTATAGGACGAGTGTCCTTAATAAAGGTTTTGCTGTTGTTGAATGTGTATATAATGGATATAACTTGAAGAAAGGTCGATGTTTTTCCATTTTCTGTAGATAACTGCTATGTTTACCCATCTTGGAGAATCCTGTATAGGACGAGTGTCCTTAATAAAGGTTTTGCTGTTGTTGAATGTGTATATAATGGATATAACTTGAAGAAAGGTCGATGTTTTTCCATTTTCTGTAGATAACTGCTATGTTTACCCATCTTGGAGAATCCTGTATAGGACGTATGTCCTTAATAAAGGTTTTGCTGTTGTTGAATGTGTATATAATGGATATAACTTGAAGAAAGGTCGATGTTTTTCCATTTTCTGTAGATAACTGCTATGTTTACCCATCTTGGAGAATCCTGTATAGGACGAGTGTCCTTAATAAAGGTTTTTCTGTTGTTGAATGTGTATCATGGATATCTATAGAAGGTCTAGAAGCTAACTATGTGTTTTTTGTGTGTCAGATGGGAAGATCCGTTGTATTTGAAGTTGGAAATGTGGTTGCCGCTGCCTGGTGCACGGTGGGTGTAGCCCTAGTTGGCTTGGCCCTCATGCTAGCTGGAGCAGTAGTAGCTGGAATGGCCTACACCCAGATCCGTCCCAACTTCGCTGACGACAACTACAACCGTTTCATCGGTGCCAACCTCGACAGGATTGTTGGTCCGGTGCTTCTCTGCTTTGGTCTCTTGTTGCTGATTGGCTGTTGTGTCTTCTTCGGATGTGCCTTCATGTCAGCCAACCGTGATTACAAGAATTCGTCTTCTTCAAGTGCTGCTGGAGGGAATGGTGGACATGGAACAGGCTACTATAGCAGAGCCCCTCAAGAAGATAAAGATAAAGATGAATCTTATCCTTAAAAAACACCAAAATACCTCCTTTCAACGTATACTATCTTTCACCATTCCTACCGTAACATTTTCTACATAATCCCTCAGCAAGCGAACTACTAAATTCAAAGACAAACGAAGAAAAATAGTGAAATCTACCAAATTTGATATTTCCGTAAAAATATAGCTATAAACATAACGATATTCTAACTTAAATGTTAAAACTTATAAATTAATATTCTCAAAATATCATAGAGCATTCATTTATATATAACGATATTCTAGCTTAAAAGCTATAACTCTTATAAATCAATATTTTCCAAATATATTATAAAACATTAATTTCTCTATATAAAACTTTAATAAATTGAAGTAATATATAAACTGCTACACTAAGCCTTTTAAAACCAAACGATGATATTTGTTTTAGATAACAGGATATTTTCTTAAACTGTGTGCCAAAAAAAAAAAATCAAAGCTATTTTACTTCAAGCTTATGGTTAATTTATAATGGTATATCATTTTTTTATTATACATTTTATTTAATTAAAGCTTCATTTTAATTTTCGTTTTTTTTTTAAATTTATCATTTAACTTTTAAAAAAGTGTTGTTGTTCTAAAATGTTTAAAAAATTCTTATGAGTTTTATAAAAAAAACAAAAGATGACCTAAAAAAAAACTTTTGTTCGTTTGTATCACAAATAGTTCCTATGTCAAAAATAATTATTTTATTTATTATATGATTGAGAAATTAATACGCGCTTTATTTCTTTACATATATATATATATATAATGCGCTTCATATAGCTTTTCAAACTAGAGATAATTTCATTTAAATATATTTAATAGAAAATATATATCCATTGTGTGTATATATACAGTTGTTAGAAATGAAATATTTTATTAAAATATTTATCATAGTGTTAATTTGAGATATATATTTTTTTAATCAAAAAAGTAATTAAATTATATATAATATCCTCTATATATTTAATTGAAAAATAGTTTGAAATATATTAAAATTATTATATATTTATTATACACTTTATTTTATTTATAAATGCCTTTGGTATATATTTTATAATTATATTCATCAAACAAAATAATTTTGTTAATCAAAATCTATTCACTTTTTACTAAATTTTATATATCACGTTTTAATATAAAGGTTATTAAGAGAAAAATAATATATTTATGTAATAGAGTTAAATGTTATTATCTATTTTATATAGTATAACAAAAAATATTTATAACAAAATTTTATCGATTTATAGAAAATGAAAAATTTGTGTCATTTGCAGCTTCCATTATACTATAAATGTCATTTACTGCATTTTTCTATGCTAATTTTTGTCTATATGTTGTGGTCATTTATATGTGTAAATAAAAATTAAATAAAACAGCTTTTTTTGGTATTTTAAGGTTTTATACGCATTATAAAGACAAACACGCAGCATATTAATGAAATTTGTAATAAAGGTTACATTTAAACACAAATATAATACCTATTGTTTATTACTGTTGGATAACTGAATGCTACGACAGCTAGCGCCACACTGGACCTATCATCATCACAACTGTTTGTTTACCTTCTTCTCTATACTTCAATAACTGTTCGCTACCATAACTTTGTTTTTCTTGCTAAATGGATAATAAAGATTATTATCGTATAATCCTCAACGTCCTCATGCCTTCCTACAAGCTGTAAGTACCCAAATCTTACAACAATTAGATTATGAGACTGAATATTGCATGAAATTCAACTAACGAGTTAAGACAAAGAAAAAAAAAGGCTTAGCAAAAATGGCGTCACTCCCGAGCCACGATGTAACCCTAAATAAGCTCGACGGCTATAACTACTCACTATGGTCTTTCAAAATTGAAATGCTCTTGCAAAAGGAAGATCTTTGGGAAGTTGTCACCGAAAATATTCCAGATGAACCTAAAATCGAATGGAAAAAGAAAGACTCGAAAGCTAGAGCTATCATTAATCTAAGCATCGCCGACTCACAAATAGTGCATGTCAAAAACCTACTAACAGCCAAAGCTACCTGGGACACTCTTAAAAATATCTATGAAAGAAAAACACTCTCAGGAAAAATTTATTTGCTAAGGAAGCTATACAGCTTAAAACTCGAAGAAGACAAAGACATGCAACAGCATATCACTACCATGATGGAACTTGTTGACAAACTGCGAACCATTGGCGAAACACTAAGGGACTCTCACATCACGGCTATACTGCTTTGCTCGCTTCCAAAGAGCTACTCAAATCTCATCACGATGTTGGAATCAAGGCCTGATGACGAGCTAACGCTTGAATTTACCAAGAACAAACTCCTTGATGAACACACGCAGAGTAGAAAGCTCGAAAGACGAAAGCACCGCATCAAAAGCCTTAAAAAGCCTCCACGGAGCTTCAAGCCAAAGAAGAGAAAAAGAGAAGAAATTCTGTTCTTTCTGCCACAAACCAAACCACTCCAAAGAAGAATGTTGGCACTATCAAAAGCGAAACAACAGCAACAAAGAGTACAAATATGAAAACTTCAGAAGAGGAAACGTACCAAAGTACACAAATCAGTCGAGTGTCACCCAAGAACAATCAACAAATCAGAGAACAACAAAAGGACCTAACCCAAAAGCTCTCAATTGCACTCAACGAGAAGCAAGTGTACACAACTGGTTCGTCGACTCTGGAGCCACATCTCATATGGCGTACGACGAAAGCTTCTTCACTGAACTTAACAGAGAACAAACACAAAATGTTGTGGTTGCTAATGGCAATAAGCTGCAGGTCAAAGGGATAGGACAAGGAGAAATCAAAGTCATCACACCCCAAGGAAAGACTGACACCTTACTTCTCACAAAAGTTCTCTACATCCCGGAACTAACAGACAACCTTCTGTCAGTGAGTGCGGCCACCTCCAACGGATGTAAAGTGACGTTCAACAGAGATTGGTGTACCATCGAAAGAGACAACACAGCCCTCGCGAACGGTATACTTGACAATGGAATGTACCGACTCCACCTGGATGACAACCCCCAAACTCGCACATTCAAAGCATATGTTGCAAAACAAAACCACTGCAAGAACAAAAATTGCCTCATGCTCTGGCACGACAGACTAGGACACAGAAATATAGAATCAATTAAGAAGATTCGAAATGAGAACCTAGCAAGAGGACTAAGTCTAAATAACTGTTCGCACAGCACAGACTGCGTTCAGTGCATTCAAGGAAAACTCACCGAAACCCCATTTCCAAAGAAGACAGAGTACAGAGCAACTGAAACGCTTCAACTTGTCCACAGTGATATCTGCGGTCCATTACCAACTAACTCTCTCAGCGGTAAGAGATACTTCATCACCTTCACTGATGACTACAGCAGATACACGAAGATCTACCTCCTGAAAGGAAAAGACGAAGCCTATGAAAAAATGAAAGACTACGTCATCTCAGCACACACGGAATTTGGAAAAAATATCCAAACCATACGGACAGACAACGGTCGTGAGTACGTAAACCGACAAGTCAAGGATTTCCTGAACCAAAGCGGAATCAAACATCAGCTAACAGTCCCCTACTCACCAGCCCAGAACGGAGTAGCCGAAAGGAAAAATCGATCACTAATGGAGATGACAAGATGCATGCTGTTTGACTCAGGACTCCCACAGTCTCTATGGGCGGAAGCGGTTACCACAGCTAATTACCTACACAACCGAATACCCTCGAAAGCTACAGACAAGACTCCATTTGAACTATGGACCAACAGGAAGCCCAGTCTGAAGCATCTAAAAAGATTCGGATGTAAAGCCTTCGCCTATATTCCCAAGATAAAAAGAAACAAGTTGGATAGCAAAGTTATCGAAGGGATCTTTCTTGGATACGATGATCGAAGCAAAGGATACAGAATCCTGCACGACACAGACGACATCACAATCAGCAGATCCGTAAAATTTATAGAAAAAGAAAATGGGTTTCACCACGCTTCCACAAAAACAACTTCACCACAAGTACTGAGTACAGATCTAACTTCCTCCAATCATATTGAAATGCAGAGGAAAGTCAGGAACCAGGAACACAACCCGAAAACCTTGAGGACTCAGAAACCGAGGATTACCTTCAACCCGGTACAAGCACAGGAACACAAGTGGTCACACAAAGAAGATCCACGAGACCAACAAAGGGAATACCTCCCATAAGAAATGACTACATGCTGTACAAAACTGAAGCTCAAGACATTCAGACACCCACCAACTACTCGGAAGTCCTACAATTACCAAAAATAGAAAGAGATAAATGGCTACAAGCAATGAACGAAGAACTAAATTCTCTTGAGAAGAACAATGTCTGGGATCTAACGCCTCTACCTAAGGACAAAAAGATCATAGGATGTAAATGGACCTATAAACAAAAACTCAATTCCAAAGGAGAAATAGAGCGGTACAAAGCCAGACTCGTAGCAAAAGGGTTCAATCAGAAATTCGGCCGAGACTACGAAGAAACCTTTGCACCAATTGTGAAGGATTCTACAATAAGAGCCTTCCTAGCTGCATCAGTCTACAAAGGGATGCAAGTGATCCACCTCGATGTCAAGACAGCGTTCCTACACGGCGACCTAGATAAAGAACTCTACATGGAACTCCCAGAAGGACTCCATACAAAACAAACAAACAAAGTCTGCAAACTAAAGAAGGCAATTTACGGTCTAAAACAAGCTGGAAGATCTTGGAACACAAAAATTGCAAGCACTCTAATTAAAAATAACTTCAAACAGAGCATTGTAGACCCATGCCTATTCACCAAGAATGAAGAAAACCATTCCATCTACTTGATTCTATATGTGGATGACATGCTCCTTGCAAGCGATTCCGAAATAATCATCCAAAACACTGTAAAAACTCTCGAAAAAGAATTCGAAATAAAGAACCTTGGAGACCCCACTCAATTCATTGGTATAGAAATCTCCAGGAACAGAGAAGGTGAACTCCTTCTGAGCCAGAAGAATAAAATCCAAAAATTAGTTGAAAGGTACAATCTTCTAGAAGCGAAACCTACTTTCACTCCCATGGAAAGCGGATATCCCGGTATATCTGATGAAAAACTTCTACCAAACAACGTCCAATACCAACAACTGATAGGCTCACTATTGTACCTAAGCGTAGTATCCAGACCAGATATCGCAGCTCCAGTCTGCATACTTAGCAGCAGAAACCAGAATCTTAGAAATTGTGACTGGAATGCAGCAAAAAGAATCGTAAGATATCTAAAAACTACTAAAGAACTCGAGCTACGCATATCTAACCAAAAACCTCCCACGCTGGAAGCATACAGTGATGCCACATGGGCAAGCGACAACACCGACAGAAAATCACTAAGCGGAAACTTGTTCCTACTGGGTTCAAACCCCATCTCATGGATGACCGGGAAACAAGGTTGCGTATCTCTCTCGTCCACCGAAGCGGAACTTATCTCCGCAGCTGAAGCCTCACAAGAACTGTTATGGCTTCTCGACTTGCTAAAGGATCTCGAACTGGAACAGAAAGCTCCTATCTACTTCCACCAAGACAATCAATCATGTCTCAAGATATGTTCATCCGAAAAAGTGTCTTCTAGAACCAAGCACATCGCGACCAAGATCCATCACCTGAAGGATCTTCAGAAGAAGACAGTGATAAAAATGATCTACTGCCCAACTGGCGACATGAAGGCGGACATTCTGACCAAGCCGCTACCAAGGCCGACATTTGAGAAGTTACGCTACAACCTCGTGATGTCTCCACATTCATGCCGGGGATTTGTTGGATAACTGAATGCTACGACAGCTAGCGCCACACTGGACCTATCATCATCACAACTGTTTGTTTACCTTCTTCTCTATACTTCAATAACTGTTCGCTACCATAACTTTGTTTTTCTTGCTAAATGGATAATAAAGATTATTATCGTATAATCCTCAACGTCCTCATGCCTTCCTACAAGCTGTAAGTACCCAAATCTTACAACAATTACCACCAGTTGCAAAAAAAAAACAAAAAAAAAACACGCTATATGCGATATGGATAAATAGTGTGCAGAAATACAATTTATTGTATGATAGTAAAACAGCAGTTATTCTTTCAGAGTTATAATCCCAATATACATGCTAAAAGGTACAACTTCCTTAAGTTTTGTCTATGAGTGTATATACTTGTTTATCTCGTGTGTTTTCAATAAAGGTCACTGTAATATCTTTTAGAGTTATTGTCTGCATCCCGATATACATGGTAAAAGGTACAACTTCCTTAAGTTTTGTCCATGAGTGTATATCTTGTGTGTCTTCAACAAAGATCACTGTAATATCTTTCAGAGTTATTGTCTGAATCTCGATATACATAGTGTGATCAATAATTTCCAGGAATGGTAAATATTTAAAGAAATACAAAAGTATAATAAAGTTTTATTTAAAATTTCTCAAAATAATCACCGTCACTATCTATACACTTGTTCCATCTTTTTTTTCCAGATATCAAAACACCTCTGAAAATCCTCATCTTTCAGGTTTTTCAAAATATTCTTCGTATTCTGCTTTATTTCAGGTATTGAGTCAAATCGACGTCCTTTTAAGACTTTTTAATTTTAGGGTAGAGAAAAAATTCGTTGGGAGCAAGGCCAGGAGAATAGGGTGGCTGGGGTAGTAAAGCAATTCCGTGTTTGGCAAAATAGAGTTGTACATTGACGGCCGTATGTGGCTGTGCGTTGTCATGATGCAAGAGCCAATTTTTCTGATGCCATTTTTCGGGTCGTTTCTGACGCACAGCCTCCTTTGAACGTCGCAATACCTCGAATTAGTAATGTTGAATAATGGCCTGACCCTCGGGCACGAATTCATAATGTACCAATCCATTTTAAATTAAAGAAAATGATAAGAAAACACTTAAGCTACGATTTGATAATCCTTGCTTTCTTGAATCTTGGTTCTCCAAGTTCTAGCCACCGGATTGATTGCCTCTTATTTCGGGATCATATCCGTACACCCATGTTTCATCTCCCGTGATAACATAACATTTTTGAGCCAATGGGGATAAGAATTAAACATTTCGAACATGTTTTTGCACGTTTCTTTGCGATGCTCTTTCTGCTCATTCGTTAAGAGATGTGGGACAAATTTAGCCGGGGATCGTTTAAGATGCAGATCATTCTTTATGATGGTTTGGCATGTTCCAAAAGAGATATCCAAGTCTTCTGATAGCTCTCTGATGGTTATTATTGGGTTTTCTTTGATCGATGACTTGATTTTGAGTGAATTTTCGGGGTTTCTTATCGATAAAGGTCTGCCAGTGTGTAGATCATCCTTGACGCTTGTTCGACCAGCTTTAAATCGTGCAAACCATTCAAATGTCCTCGATTGTGATAGGGCATCTTCTTTAAAAGCCTGCTTCATTTGAAATGATTCGGAAGTTATTTTCCCTAATTTGAAGCAAAACTCTTTGCAGACTCGCTGTTTTTCAATACAGTCCATACTGAAGTTAGAAAATGTTCTGATATACTCGAGCTTATAAATTCGAAAAAACGTGAGCGCGTGCGTCTGTGCGATCAATTCTTTTTCTACGTGTTGATAAATGTTTTATCTATAAGGTCCTTATAAAATTATTTCATTATTTTGAATATTTTACGTGATCCAGTCTCATTCCTGGAAATTATTGATCACACGTTGTACATGCTAAAAGGTACAACTTCCTTAAGTTTTGCCCATGAGTGTTTGATTCAAAGTCACGCGCTATGACAAGTAAAAAATGATATAAAAATTTGTGGCGAAAACGAATTTAGGCATTTTTGAATTCATTGAAGGAACTTAATACAATTTAATATTTAATTGGCTTATATATATTTAAATATACATTCAAAATGAAATTTTAAAAATAAAATAAGCCACAATAAGTTAATTAAGCATAGAGAAGATTAGATAAATTTAATTAAGAGGAATGAATTTTTATATACCATACAACACACAACGTGGAGTTAATCTGTTAAATTAGACATTGTGAAATAAAATCATTTTATTCTCAAAGGACTTCATTAATTTAAATAAACCGAATCAATATATAAGCAGGTAAAAATACAAATATTTTATAGTTTTTAAATATTCACTGCCAATTAACTTTAGAAGGGTTGCTTTATTTTGGTTTTAAAATGATAAAAATAATTAGGTGAAAAATTGTGTTAAGAAATTGAAGTTATTTTAGACATGTATGATTTATTTTTTAAATTAAACAAATTTCTGCAACCCTTACTGCAATGGAAAAATTAATGGGAGGTCCTGGCTCATCAGTGGTGAACCCTCCCAGCGGTTTCGTCAGTTTAATCTACCATACCGCTGTTATATTGCATTTTTCGGCTTTCCTTCTATAATGATAATGATGCTAGACTCTTGGAATGGGTATTTTAGATGAACTATGGACATAAGCTTTGAGGACAGCAGAATTACATACATTTATAAATATATAATATGCTTCAAGCAATCGCTCTTCCGCAAATATCAAATTGTTTCTTTTATTGGAGCATTTATATTATGATACATTAGCGCGCCATCTGTTATGGAAATTCGAAACTATTATAGACGCGTATGATTATTTTTAAAAATTAAGCAATTATCTACTGCCCTTACTGTAATGATAAATTAATGGGAGGGCCTGACTCATCAGTGGTGAACCCTTCCAGCGGTTTCGCCAGTTTAGTCTACCATACCGTTGTAATATTGCATTTCACAAATGCAAAAAGAAAATGTTTGACAAAAAGCTACTTTAAAACCATCACTTTAATTTTTATTTGAGTTGCTAATTAAAAATTTACGGCTCATATAAAGTAATAAATATTTTGGCGTTCAAAGTTTAAAATCGAAATATAAAAGTTTCCAAAAATTAAATAATATTTAGTAAAACACACATACAGCTTTAAGACCATCGATCATATACAGATTCACCACAGGAAGGAAGCATAGATAGAGCACCTATACTCCAGGTAGCACAGAACCCAACAACAGCCTCCAGGTCCGACACATGTCCAGTGGCCACACCGTGCATACGTCAAGGTTAGCGTATCACTGAAAAGGCGAGTGTACAATCAGCCGCGTTCAAATCTTCGCTTTTCTCATCCAAATGGACCACGACCTTCTGCGAATCCATTAATGTCTATCTAATAATAAATAATAACAATCTAATAATATTTAGTAATCTAATAAGTTTTATCATAAGCTCACTAACAAGAAAGATATGCATGTGTCTCGTAAAATAATATTATAGAATAAATTATAATAATAAAAATGAACAAAATGCCCTGAAGTTATTTTCTCAAAATGACCACCTCGATTTTAAAATAGAATCCCAGAGTCGCTGTGGTCATTTTTCGATGTTCGTAAGGATCTTCAACAGAAATTTTGCCATGACAATAGCAAGAGATCTTTTTAAATTTTAAAGATTATTGTGCCTTAGTTGTTTCTTGTGTTTCTTCTTCATTTTAGTGTTTCTTGAAAGCCCTCATTAATAGACCACAATCTATATTCCAAAGAGATACAGAGAAGATCAGCATGGTCCCTGTGATACCAGTTCGGCGGTACAACTACTACAATAGGAAGAATGCAGAGAAGATTAGCATGGCCCCTGTGATATCATTTCGGCGGTACAACTACAACAATAGGAAGGAAACAGAGAAGATTAGCATGGCCCCTGCGATACCAGTTCGGTGGTACAACTACTAAATAGGAAGGAAACAGAGAAGATTAGCATGGCCCCTGCGATACCAGTTCGGCGGTACAACTATTACAATAGGAAGAATACAGAGAAGATTAGCATGGCCCCTGTGATACCAGTTCGACGATTCAACTACTACAATAGGAAGAAAACAGAGAAGATTAGCATGGGCCCTGAGATACTTGTTCGGCGGTACAACTACTACAATAGGAAGGATACAGAGAAGATTAGCATGGTCCCTGTGATACTTGTTCGGCTGTACAACTATTACAATAGGAAGGATACAGAGAAGATTAGCATGGCCCCTGCGATACCAGTTCGGTGGTACAACTACTACAATAGGAAGGAAACAGAGAAGATTAGCATGGCCCCTGCGATACCAGTTCGGCGGTACAACTATTACAATAGGAAGAATACAGAGAAGATTAGCATGGCCCCTGTGATACCAGTTCGACGATTCAACTACTACAATAGGAGGAAAACAGAGAAGATTAGCATGGGCCCTGAGATACTTGTTCGGTGATACAACTACTAAAATAGGAAGGATACAGAGAAGATTAGCATGGTCCCTGTGATACTTGTTCGGCTGTACAACTATTACAATAGGAAGGATACAGAGAAGATTAGCATGTGCCCTGTGATACCATTTCGGTGATACAACTACTACAATAGGAAGGATACAGAGATGATTAGCATGGTCCCTGTGATACTTGTTCGGCTGTACAACTATTACAATAGGAAGGATACAGAGAAGATTAGCATGTGCCCTGTGATACCATTTCGGTGATACAACTACTACAATAGGAAGTATACAGAGAAGATTAGCATGGCCCCTGTGATACCAGTTCGGCGGTACAACTACTACAATAGGAAGGATACAGAGAAGATTAGCATGGACCCTGTGATACTTGTTCGGCGGTACAACTACTACAATAGGAAGGATACAGAGAAGATAAGCATGGACCCTGTGATACTTGTTCGGCGGTACAACTACTACAATAGGAATAATGCAGAGAAGATTAGCATGGGCCCCTGTGATACCAGTTCGGCGGTACAACTACTACAATTGGAAGGATACAGAGAAGATTAGCATGGCCCCTGTGATACCAGTTCGGCGGTACAACTACTACAATAGGAAGGATACAGAGAAGATTAGCATGGCCCCTGCGATACCAGTTCGGCGGTACAACTATTACAATAGGAAGGATACAGAGAAGATTAGCATGGCCCCTGTGATACCAGTTCGGCGGTACAACTACTACAATAGGAACGATACAGAGAAGATTAGCATGGCCCCTGCGCAAGGATGACATGTAAAATCTTCCACTACATGGTGGTGATTGATCATCGTGAGGAAATCATTGCAAGCCGGCAATGAGAGAGGAGAATCTTACTGGTGCCTTAATAAAGGCTTTGGGTGTGTGTATTCCAAAGTAATAATGTCGGGTTTAAAATCAAAGCTAATTTTATTCTGTTTTGAAAAATTTATCATTTTTTTCTTGTAGTCATTTTAGAAATTTTTTAGCCATGTAAATAATCCTGTTAGAAATTATCATTTTAATATGTAAATAAGGATTTGACTATTTTAAAAAGAATCCTACGTGTCAAAAATAGTTTCAAGTTCCTTTAACAGATGGCGTTGTAATATATCATATTATAAATAAGGATGTTTAAAGATTATTAAAACGTATTCCAAAAACATTTCTCTTTTTTTTTACTGAACTGTTCTACTCTTATTCGCAAAAAATGGGGAGCATTGTAAAACTATCGTATAACAATACCTAAACGTATCATCCCAGAAGTTGGATGATAGGATTTTTTTACTCTTGGAGCCACTTCACAAGCTTGTCCAGCAATTTCGGCATAAATGTTGCCAATTTGTCTGTTAAAAAGACTGTTTATTAGTGGTTTTAATATGTATCTGATGAGAATTCTTCAGCGACCTTTCATCGTGAATCATTGCAAGAGGCGCTTCAATTTCATGACCCTAAGACATAAGATATAATGACATAAGAAATTTCGTAAGATAATGTCAATTGCTTCTTTTTGAAGCTTTAAGATATAGTTTATCTTTATCACTCGGGGAATTGAAATCTTTGACCTCTGAGCTATTATTCACAGACACACACATACAGCTTTATTAAGACCACCGGTCTTATACAGATTCAACTCAGAAGGGAAGTATACATGGAATTCCTATTATGAGCCATTATTGCTAGGCTTCTGACAAGATTTCTCTTGATTCTAGCTGGAACTGTGTTGACACGCTCAGGAGTTTTAACAGCTTGTTGTTTTTTTACTTGTGTGAGAATTTCTTCAACACATCTCTGATTTCAATATAGATTTATATAGTGCCATACATCAACAAAAGGCACGAAAAGGTCAAATAAGCGACATAAACTCTGAAAGAAGAATATCAAAAACTATCTCAAGACTCAGAACGAAACATTACGAAGGAATGATAATACATATAATTGGCATAAGAGAACCTACAGGACATGTAACAATTGTCCTGGTGTAGAACTAACACCTAGCCACATATTCTCATGTCCAGCAATTGGCTTGCAGAAAATTGACATGGATCCAGAACAGCAGCTTTTACACCCCTGAGATAGAGAGCTTTGCGACTTCTGTGAAGAGATGACGGATACATCTGTTCATTGGACACGAAAACAACCACCAACATTCGGTTAATTTTAATTTTTCTTTAGCAAGGCAAAATTCCAAACTGAAAATTTTCCAACAATTTAGAGAGTCAAATAACTCCAATTCCATACACACACAAACACTTTCCAAAATAATCCTATGGATGGAAATATTTACAGAATGATATTGATCTATAAAGATCACCTCTCCCGTCAAAATAGACGTCAAAGCTAGACGCCATCTATTGACCGTCGCCGCAAACTAGCGGCCTCGGGTCGGTGACAAAGCTACAACACTAACTTTGACAAACTGAGGAGCGTCCACCCGGAGACCATGGTTTCGGGCTAATGGCCCTCGTCAGCCTAGGGCGGACTTTATTCCGTGAGATCCAAGAGGGATCCAATGGAATCCTCAAAATCCCACAAAGAGGTATTTAGCTGGTAAAGTGGCTGGGTCGAAAGATAGAGGATGTTCAGACTAAGTTTTCTAATATGTCTTCAATAAAAGTCACTGTATATCAAATATCTTTCAAAGCTATTTTCCGACCCCATAGGCATACTAAAAGGTAAAAATTCCTTAAGTTTTGTTCATGAATGTACTATTTTCTAGCAAAATACCTTTTTAATAATTCTAAAAATTCCATGAAACCCATGTCGATCTCTAGATCTCTTGATATCAAAGCCCGTCTTTGACTGACGAGCACCAAAGCCTGAAACCATAGTTCCCAGATTGGTATTTTGAATCTACCAAGAGGCAAATGTTGTCTCACCACCTGAGTTTGAAAGTTTTCAGAGACGCCCGAGAGATGGCGCTTATTTTATGCGTCTATTTAGAGAAAGAGTCGACTATTATTTCAATAGTTAAGTATCATATGGTGATAAAAAGATATGGGAGTGATTAAATACAGATTGTGGTTATAAATAATCCAATCTAGAGGCTCAGAGTTATGCCGGGAAGCTAAAAAAAGGTGACTTCCGTGTGCGGTAACTTTCTTGGCCCGGCAGGCCGAGGTACAAGGACAATCGAGCTTGGACCGAGTCCCGGGAGCTGGTTGGCAGGTCGCCCTTGTCGATTTCCGCAGACCCATTATCTGCAACCTTCTGTGCTATCAATACTGTTGGGGCTGAGTAAAGATCGTACTGTGCTTCCAACAGTACTGTTTTGTACTTATTGTACCGTATTGTCGTCTTATTGTATGGCTGTACTCTATACTGTCTATTTGACTTGAGTCTACACCCATTATCTGCTACCTTCTGTGCTATCAATACTGTTGGGGCTGAGTAGAGATCGTACTGTGCTTCCTACAGTACTGTTTTGTACTTATTGTACCGTATTGTCATCTTATTGTATGGCTATACTCTATGCTGTCTATTTGACTTGAGTCTACACCCATTATCTGCAACCTTCTGAGCTATCAATACAGTTGGGGCTGAGTATATATCGTACTGTACTCCTACTGTACTGTTTTGTACTTAATGTACCGTATTGCCGTCTTATTGTATGGCTGTACTCTATACTGTCTATTTGACTTGAGTCTACACCCATTATCTGCAACCTTCTGAGCTATCAATACAGTTGGGGCTGAGTATATATCGTACTGTACTCCTACTGTACTATTTTGTACTTATTGTACCGTATTGCCGTCTTATTGTATGGCTGTACTCTATACTGGTCTATTTGACTTGAGTCTACACCCATCATCTGCAACCTTCTGTGCTATCAATACAGTTGGGGCTGAGTATATATCGTACTGTACTCCTACTGTACTGTTTTGTACTTAATGTACCGTATTGTCATCTTATTGTATGGCTGTACTCTAAACTGTCTATTTGACTTGAGTCTACACCTATCATCTGCAATCTTCTGTGCTATCAATACAGTTGGGGCTGAGTTGAGATCGTACTGTACTCCTACTGTACTGTTTTGTACTTAATGTACTGTATTGTCGTCTTATTGTATGGCTGTACTCTATACTGGTCTATTTGAGTTGAGTCTACACCCATCATCTGCAACCTTCTGAGCTATCAATACAGATGTGGCTGAGTATATATCGTACTGTACTCCTACTGTACTGTTTTGTACTTAATGTACCGTATTGTCGTCTTATTGTAGTCTGTTGTCTATATTGTATCATATACATATTTCTCGTTTTGATGATATTATTTGCATTAAGGTGAAAATAGAAATCCAGGGATATCGTTCTTTTTTTAAACTTTTAATTCACAAATCTCTCTCTAGATTTCGGCTATGGAAGCGCTTCAACAGGAGAGAGAGAGAGAGAGAGAAAACACTATATAATAAATAACCAATAGAACACGTGTTATAATATAATCAAATACTATTTTACATAATGTTATACAAAAAAATTGTAAGACAATTAATTTTCATATTTAATTCTTTAAAAACAGCATCAATGTTTTCTCTTTATATTTATCTTTCAATAACATTAGATAGAGAATGAAATATATAGAAAAACTAGGATATAACTAGGAACGAATGATTTCTTAATAAATTGTAGTTATTGTCATGAGTATTCTCTGTTTGGTGTTTTCACTGTGAAGAATTTCAGAAGGTATTTGTTTATTTTGTAAGAAAATAAAATAAAATTTACATATTTATCTTGAAGTGAAACAAGATCATCTATATATTGGCATCTCATTAGAAAGAATATTTAATAAATTGTAAAGCTGAGAGAAAACGGTAACTTTTTATATGAAATCATGGTTAAACCAATAGCTAGAAAACGAGATAAAAAGATCTACTTGAAAACTACATTTCGGAATCCTCTATCTAACAACTCAGTTGGAAATTCTTCAATGGACAAACACAACATTAGCAATTTCATGAAAGAAGTTGATATAAATAAAAGAGCAGAGATGCTATCTGATGAACAGACGATACTGGAACAAAAGAAGAGATTGAAGAATGGTTGGTATAAGAAGAGATTTCCCATTATTGGAGGAAGGATTGAAACATGTATATCTGAAGCTCTGGCAAGAGGAAAGCTTCTAAAAGAATGGAATGATATCGCTAAAAGAGTTGGCTTCGGAATAATTCCACAGAAAATCAGTATGCAAATAGGAAAGAAGCTGTCAAACAAGATTATAGAAGATATTTTAAAATATGATCTATTGAATCAAATGAAAAATCAACATAGGGGTCTGCATTATATATTGTCAAAGCAATTCCTTTCATTTTTCTCATTTATTATATTTTTTATAATTTACTATATATATATGTGGGGTAGCTCGTTCTATATCACTAGTAAATATTTTTACTAGGGCGATGTACGGTGCAATCGTTCTTATGCACAATTAAAGGGAAAGATTCCTCTCTAGGTACCTATATATGACTTACAATGAAGAAAGAAATGGTTTTTATATTACAAATATATTGATTCTAATTAAAATTCGTATGCATTTAGGTTCTGTATGCAACCTTCTTCAAAATTAATAAAGATGTGGTGTCGTGGCGCGTTTGTGTACATCAAACTTCACTTATAATAAGTAATTTTAAAATAAAAGTTATTTATATTTTTATTGATTCTTTTTTGCTTTTATATATGGATAGCTAACATTCCTTAAATTTCATATTCAATTAGCAATAAAAATTTTGTAATGTAAATTTGATATCGCTTTACTTATTAGACATGGCTAATGATATGATAATTTATTTAAGTAGCACACAACCTATTTACATATAACTACTATGATATATTTGCATTTCAAAAGAAATATGCAAATATTTTATAAATCTGTACGTATAAAGTCGTATCATACTATTCCCTTTTTACTCTTGTTACTCATTCGAATATCTGGAAAAAAATCTGTCTTGAGAATTATTCTCTGAACAAGTAAAAGAATATTAAAGTGAAATCATCAAACTTCCAGAGATAATATCCGATTTTCCTATCCTCTCGGCCTTAAAATAAACCTTAAAGACCTTAACTAAACGTATCCATAGCTATTTCTCACTTCAAATCTATGAAACAGAAGAGAGCATAATAATATTTTTAATAATCTAAGGACTCTCAAATATCCAATATTATTTTAAGACATTTCTACAACCCTTCTGATTTTCGGAACAACCCAATTTGCAAATCAACATGCAGTATTCCTTATTTACCAATTTCTATTATAAAATAGCCCGGCATCTACAAATTAAATAACTAAAAAATAATCCTATTCCTGGAATTGAGACATTTCCTTTTGGTGGCCGATTTATGCAAAGCAAGAGCTCCAGCGCATCTGAACTGCGCATCCAGCACGAGCATTCTAGACTCAATATTCGGCGCGGCACGAGCTGATTTTCAGAATTTCCGTTTAATATTTTAGCAGTACGCCTATTTCTACTGTATCAATGCCTCGCCGAAAGATTCGTGCTCATTACGAACATATGTCAGAGTTTGTAACTGGTCGTGCCATTGAATTGAAAGAGCCTGGTTGTGTCGAAGTGATGCGGCTATTAGGCGCAACGTCAGGACGGTAGCGGTCGACCAAGGGCAACAACAGAACGGGAGGACAGAGCAATTGTCAGAATGGCTGTCGCAGCACCGGAATCCACGTTATCTACCATTCAAAGTGTGACCGGCACACAAGTGTCCAAAATGACCATCAACAGGCGACTGAGAGAGCTGCATCTAAGAGCTCGCCGACCGTTACGATGCCTACCCCTCACACCCGTAAACCGACAAGTCCGACTACAGTGGTGTCGGGAGCGATCAACTTGGAACTGCGCTGACTGGGGACGCATAGTCTTTAGTGACGAGTCCCGTTTCTTACTGTGTCCTTACGACCGTCGCAAACGTGTCTAGAGACGTCCTGGGCAGCGTGTGGATCCTGGCCTTACTGTCGAACACCACACAGGTCCACAACAGGGCGTTATGGACTGGGGTGCCATTTCATTTGATAGCAGGACCCCATTGATAGTCATTCCTGGCACCCTGACAGCACAACGGCACGTAGATGACATTCTACGGCCTGTTTTGTTGCTGTTCCTCTCACATGACCCCGGGCTTACTTTTCAACAAGATAATGCCCGGCCATACACGGCACGTGTTACTATGGATTGTCTTCAATCTTGCCGAACTCTTCCGTGGCCAGCAAGGTCGCCTGATCACTCGCCCATCCCGGAAATGTTAACTATTTAGCCCGACAGTTGGAGACAATTTGGCAAGAAATCCCGCAGCACACCATCCGGAATCTTTATCAGTTCATGACACGCTGGGTGGCAGCCTGCATCCAGGCCAGTGGGGGTCCAACGACATATTGACATTCTCAATTTGTGACGATCAAACTCAGAAATAAACAATTAATTGTTCTAATAAAGAATAGATTCAAAAAGGATAAGTTTCTTTATTTTAAAAAATCATTCGAGCTTTCGGGCTCAAGCTGCCCTTCTACAGGAATATTAGATACAATTTCAAGTAATCATGTATTTACAGTTATATATATTTTATTTAAATGGTTCCTCGCTTTAGTTTTTAGTAGCTTTAGTAATTAATTGTTCTGAAATTTTAATAGTTTTTCCCCTATACATGCTCTTTACATACATCAATTTTTGTCCTAATCTGACAACTCCTTCTTGGTGCGTCGATTTCTTTTGTTATACAGTGAATTTTTTCATCGCCCTATGCTTTAATTCTCTCATTTATAATGTAATTCTAGTATCCTCAAAGCTTATGTCCATAGTTTTCTTTAATTCAATTTTTAAGATTTCACCCTTCAGTGAAGCATATATAAGCAGAATTGTTCAAGAAAGTATTAAAGATCTAAAAGCGGTCTGGTAGATTAAATTGGCGAAACCGCTGCGAGGGTTCACCACTGATGAACCAAGCCCTCTCAATATTTTCCATCACAGTAAGGACAGTAGAAGTTTGTGTTTTCTGTAAAAGAAACATTCGTGCTTTAATGCTTTCATTTCCCATAGTATATTCCCTTGCTCTATATTATTTGTAAAAAAAATAGTAATTTAAGAAACTTAACTAAAGGATTTATTTTTGCCAATTAATGATAATAATATTGTAGCAAAGTATTTATTTTTTTATTAACAGAGTATCATTTTTTATGTTTATATTTTGTTACTCTGTAAATATCCCTCTTTGCTTATCTTTTTATCCAACATAGTTTTGTTCTTTATGCCATAAATTGCTGTGTCATCTTGAAGTTTGTCTTTCCTTAATTTTACACTTGGCAAAATGATAAAAACAAGTGATTTTGCCATGAAAATTTGATTTCTATAAACGTAGAATACATGTTTTGAACAATATTTACGAACGGAAAAATATTTCCAGGGTAATCTAATGGACATGACATCTGCTCGTTAAGCGGAACACTGTGGGTTCGATTCCCATCCCTGGACACTTTTATTTTTTCCGTTTATCATTACTCTTCACAATTCATCCTTTCATACTTCATAGTGCTTCACAGTAAGCAGAGTTTACAATAGAATATAGCAGATTTCTCCATGATCACAAGGTCAATCAGAGGTCATTAAAATGTCATCAACGTTAACAAACACACTCACCAAATTGTTCCCGCGGAGAAACTGAACAAACCACCTTATCTACGACTGTCCAAACTTTACAGAAGTGAGACATCGATTGTTCCCTGATCTAAATGATTTAACTGTCTTACATCAATAACTTTGTCTATAGAAATTTTATGAACTCTGTCATTTATACATGTAAATCTGTAATTTTTTTAATCCTAAGTTTTATTATGTTTGTTGTTTTGCTTATTTCCTTTGTAATAGGCGAAAATTCAATATCGCGCCTTGCTAATAAAAAAAAAAAAAAAAACTCAACATATGATGTCAACTTACTTTAAATTGGAAAACTTCCACGATTTTAAACTTTCAAACTTTAAAAACGGAGGGAATATTTCAAGACAGATGTCTTTTTACTCAATGTTCCTTTAAACCTTTTTGCTTTTAATTTAGCCTTTGTGTTATTTAGTGTTGAAAAATCTCTCCTACTGTACTGTTTTGTACTTATTGTACTGTATTGTCGTCTTATTGTATGGCTGTACTATATACTGTCTATTTGACTTGAGTCTACACCCATTATCTGCTACCTTCTGTGCTATCAATACTGTTGGGGCTCAGTGGAGATCGTACTGTACTGTTTTGTACTTATTGTACTGTATTGTCGTCTTATTGTATGGCTGTACTATATACTGTCTATTTGACTTGAGTCTACACCCATTATCTGCAACCTTCTGTGCTATCGAAACTGTTGGGACTAAGTAGAGATCGTACTGTACTCCTACTGTACTGTTTTGTACTTATTGTACTGTATTGCCGTCTTATTGTATGGCTGTACTATATACTATCTATTTGACTTGAGTCTACACTCATTATCTGCAACCTTCTGAGCTATCAATACAGTTATGGCTGAGTATATATCGTACTGTACTCCTACTGTACTGTTTTGTACTTAATGTACTGTATTTCATCTTATTGAACGGCTGTACTCTATACTGGTCTATTTGACTTGAGTCTACACCTATCATCTGCAACCTTCTGAGCTATCAATACAGTTGGGGCTGAGTAGAGATCGTACTGTACTCCTACTGTACTGTTTGTACTTAATGTACTGTATTTTCATCTTATTGTAGTCTATACTCTATATTGTATTATATACATATTTCTTGTTTTGATGATATTATTTGCATTAAGGTGAAAATATAAGAAATCCAGGGATATCGTTCTTTTTTAAAACTTTTAATTCACAAATCTCTATCTTTCGGCTATGGAAGCGCTTCCACAGGAGAAAACACTATAATAAAAAACCAATAGAACACGTGTTATAATATAATCAAATACTATTTTACATATTGTTATACAAAAAAAATTGTAAGACAATTAATTTTCATATTTAATTCTTTAAAAACGGCATCAATGTTTTCCCTTTATATTTATCTTTCAATAACATTAAATAGAGAATGAAATATATAGAAAAACTAGGATATAACTAGGAACGAATGGTTTCTTAATAAATTGTAGTTATTGTCATGATATTCTCTGTTTGGTGTTTTCACTGTGAAGAATTTCAGAAGGTATTTGTCTATTTTGTAAGAAAATAAAATAAAATTTACATATTTATCTTGAAGTGAAACAAGATCATCTATATATTGGCATCTCATTAAAAAGAATATTTAATAAATTGTAAAGCTGAAAGAAAACAGTAACTTTTTATATGAAATCATGGTTAAACCAATAGCTAGAAAACGAGATAAAAAGATCAACGTGGAATCTACATTTCGGAATCCTCTATCTAACAACTCAGTCGGAAATTCTTCGATGGACAAACACAGCATTAGCTATTTCTTGAAAGAAGTTGATATAAATAAAAGAGCAGAAATTCTTTCTGATGAACAGACGATACTGGAACAAGAGGAGAGATTGAAGAATGGTTGGTATAAGGAGAGATTTCCGATTCTTGGAGGAAAGATTGAAACAAGTATCTCTGAAGCTCTGGCAAGAGGAAAGCTTCTAAAAGAATGGAATGATATCGCTAAAAGAGTTGGCTTCGGAATAATTCCACAGAAAATCAGTATGCAAATAGGAAAGAAGCTGTCAGATAAGATTATAGAAGATATTTTAAAATATGATCTATTGAATCAAATGAAAAATCAACATATGGATCTGAATTAGATATTTTGTCAACCAAATTCCTTTTATTTTCTCATTTATTATATTTTTTATAATCAACTGTATATATATATGTGGTAGCTTATCCTATATCACTAGTAAAGTTTCTTTACTAAGGCCATGATCAGTGCAATCGTTTTGATGCACAATTAAAGGGAGAAATGGTACCTATATATGTAATAACGAAGAAATAAATTTATATTCCAAATATATTGATTTTAATTAAACTTCGTATGCAATTGGGTTCTGTATGCAACTTTCTTCAACCTTTATAAAAATGTGGAATCGTGGCGTTTATGTACTTTAAACTTCACTTCTAATAATTAAGTTTCAAAATAAAGTCATTTTACTTATATTTTTATTGCTTCTTTTTTGCTTATATATAAAAATAGTCTAACATTCCTTAAATTTCATAATTATTTAGCAATCAAATTTGATTGTGGAATGTAAATTGGATTTAGCTTTTCTTCTTTGACATGGCTAATGATATGGTAATTTGTTGAAGTATCAAACAACTTATTTATTTATTTAAGCTAAAAGATTATCATCCTTGGACGTTTACTTTATTATCTAAAAAAACAACTTATTTACATATAACTACTATGATATATTTGAACTTCAAAAAAATATATGCAATTTTTTTATAAATCTGTACGTAGAAAGTCGTATCATACTATTCCCTTTTTACTCTTGTTACTCATTCAAATATCTGGAAATATCTGGAAAGACCTTAACTAAAAGTATTCATAGCTATTTCTCACTTCAAACCTTTAAGACAAGAGAGCATCAGGATATTTTGCAAAATCTAAAGACTTGCCAATATCCAATATTGTTTATTTTAAGACATTTCTACAACCCTTCTGAGATTAGGAACACCCAATTTACAAATCAACATGCAGTATTCCCTATTTACCAATCTCTATTACAAAATAGCCCGGCATCTACAAATTAAATAACCAAAAAAATAATCCTATTCCTGGAATTGAGACATTTCCTGATTGTACAACTAAAAGTTATTGATGGCTTGCGCCATCTGTCGGAATAAATATCAACTAATCATTGATAATCAATTATATCAGAATTAACCAAGTACCCATTCTTAATTAATCAATTAGATGGCGCAAACCATCATCAACTTTTAGTTTCATGAACAGTAGATGCCTTTTTCTTACTTTATCCATCTGATCCCATTAAAATTTCACTTTTGTAATATTTTTTCTCATTATCCCTTGAAGCCTGATGTTTTTAGATTAATATTGATACTAGGGATTATTTTAATGAAAATAAATACTATTTTAAGAGGTATTTTATATGATATACAGTTTAACCTGTCTATAGCCCTCCCTCTTGGGACTCACCGATATAGGATGCTATAGAGAGGGGGTGCCATAGACAGGTCACTTTTAATGTAAATCGCATCGTACTATGTGTTTAAAATCGGGTGCTATTTAGAGGGGGCGCTATAGACAGGTTTAACTGTATTTATAATTTATCGCAATATACCCTATAATTTTATTTCTATTATCAATTGGATTAGGATTTCTAATTAACACTGGCTGTTTAATATGGAAACCTGAATAATTAAGATATTCAAATAAAAATAACTCAAGCTGAATAGAGAAGACTATTATAATTTTTTAAATTGAAATTAAACTTTTTATTAGGTACAAAATATATACTAAATTTGAATATTTTTAACTTTGTAAGCATCAAAAAGATAACCACTAAGTTTCATGTTAATAATACATAATGTACAGACATGCATGTATAAGGTGATTGATTAATGAATACAAAGTCGTGAAACTGAGGATGATGAAATAGCTTCAGATAAAAAATAGAAATCCACGTTCACACAGAGCGTACAGATTTGCCTGGATATAAAAACATGTTGAATATAAGAAAACCTTTTGTGTTCCAGAGATTTACAGCGAGGTTTTACTGTGTGTTTTTTTAATACTTGGTGGGCACAGGATAATGTACCTCACTTACCTAACTTTAACAAACATTTCTGTTCACCTGTTTCAGTTGTCTCTCTTCACCTGACAACAAAGAATATTTAGTTGAGATCTGGAAAATTCATTTCTTTGAAAATCCTGAGAGCGCTGAGGTAGTCTATAGAATCCTGGCTGGTTTCACCAACTTCTGGTTTGACAGGTTCTTCAGCCGAGCAAGAGATCCGTCCATCTAACATGGCGATATACCACTCTTCTATGTAGGAACTGATGGAAACTGAAGATTTTCTCTGTAACTACACTTTCGCTTTTCCTTTTTTGTAACCACCAATTTATTCACATATTAATAGAAATTACAAAAAAAAAAAAAAAGATTATCTACAAAGGGAGTTTATATCTTATATACCGCGTGAAAACCAAGTTATAAAGAAGGGACTCGGTGACCTAAGGAGGGAGCTTAAAGAAAGACATTTACCTAAATTCTACTGGTAAACTCCGTATAAATAGTATAAACGCACAACGAATTTACATTTATATGTTGTATATAATGGCTCAAGCGCGCTTATACCCTGTTAGTGTAGTCATACTAGCCACGCCTGTGGAAGAACCGAAAGGTTCGAAAGCTAGCAAAAGTATAATAAAAGAGGCTCCTCCGCAAAACTTTGGATTCGTTGTGCATTTACCTAAATGTTAACTAGACACGGTGAGGGCTCCACGTGATATCTAGATACATAACATAGAGGGGGTTAGAGGTAGACTATACTATCTCACACCGTCATGTATTGCTTACACCCCTGAACCCAACGTCCCAATTCCGACAACTCGATGAACTCGTTGAGCTCACTATTGGACAACAATGAGAAATTGAGCGAACTAGAGACCGAAGACAGAACTGCTGACACTGCCAACGCTGAAAGCCAGACTTTGCATCACACGCGAGGCCTCCCATTGGAGTTTTGCGCCAGAACCAGCAGACTAGTAATCAGTACCTAGTCCTGGGTCTGTGGAGCGAGCCAAGCTGCTGGAGGAGAAGTTGAGTACCAATCCACGTTATGTGATACAGAGTTAAAATAGTGGGTCCTCCCGCCCAACGTGGAATGGTAAATGATCACAGCCCCTGCTATGATCACCACAGGAGTGTAAGCGCTAAAACCCGCCCCGCTGTCAATAGCTACTGTCTAACACTAGCTAGATCCTGCAACAACGTCGTTAGTAGAGCTGGAACACAGGGAAGTCACGCTCTCCATCTGGAACATCTGTTACACACAGCAACCTAGAATTCAGACTTTATGGTCAACAGATTGCTATTGTCACCGAGTCCCTTTTTTATCCTTGGCATTCACGCGGTTTGGAGTTTTATATTATTTTCTTAAGATAACATTTGATTAGTGGTAATTGATTATAGAGAAGAGTTAAAATATTTTAACCTTCAATTAAACCCCATTCCTTCAAGTCAAAGGTAGTATCATAAATATAAAAAGACGTCGAAAGGTTTCAAGCAACATAAGTTGTAAGTCACTCATACAATTTCAGGTTGTGAGAAACTAGAGATCTTTTCCATGATTTTCTACGCCATCTTATATCTTTGGATCTACAATCAAACTCTCTGACGTGAAGTTCTTTAACAAATATATATAGATTAAATGATTAAAGGTTTTGGAATATATATATGTTGTAGTGTGTTTTATCCTGCCGACTTTCTGTTGTAATTTGTTTTATCTTGTTGGATGACTGTAGTGTGGCCTGTGTTTGTTAGATGCAGTCGTGGTGGTCACATTGCTTAGATGGTTTCAATTACACAAAAGGACACGACATGTTGGATGTCACCACAGAGATGGCGGGAGAGTAAGTGAAGACGACACCAGTCAAGGCAGGTCTGTCCAGGGGGGTCTGTCAATCATCGTGTCTCAAAGCGAACTGATCTGTTTTGAGCCAAAGGAGCCTAACTGGTAACCCGACATGTTTTTCAGACCTCTTTTCCTGTCTGGCGCCGGCTATCACTCAATAGAATTCTATTATGTCGTTTTGGTAATACATGATGGCCAAACAGGCCAGATGAATTTTGTCTTTAAAGATTTAGCCATTATACTATAGCTATATAACATATGGGAGTATGAATATATATTGGAATATATTACAATAGTTTATATATTTTTTTGGTGTTAGTTTTTGCTTTAAAACGATCTTTAAGGGGTATTCAATAACACCCAGATATGAAATCTTGTTGAGGAAGAATAAATCAACGACAGTTGTCAAGCTGACAAATGTCGCTGAACAGTTGACAAGTAGATTGTGTCAATCGAGAGACGTGACATCTGACATTGATTCAGAGTTTTGATTCTTTAGGGGTTTAGATTATCTCTGTTGTTTCCAGGTATTTGAATACGTCACAGATTGATTAGAGAAATTCTTACCTGACTCACTTCTCCAACATATTTGATATCTTCACTTTTAGGGGAACGGCCATCAGATATGATGGTTAGCTGCGAATAAGATCAGACAACTGGTCAAATAAGCAGTCGCGAACAAGCAGCGTCAGTGTTACCAGGGCGTGGTGGGGTATCAGGTGGCACTGGTACCTCTACAAAAAGCCACAAAAGCCCAAAGACGACACTGAGTCAAATGGCGAGTCCAGCCCGCCATGTAATCAACCAAAGGCTGTAGCCAACAACAACTACTCCAGCGTCTGCATCCATGTTAGGAACGGCTGATGAAGCGTCTGTCCTCCATGTTAGGAGCGGCTTCTTCCGAGGAAGGTGATGGCCGGCATGCGCCCTCGGGCTAGATCTTTTGATCGACAGATATCACCAACTGATAACCAAATATCCTTTAGGATATCCTGGTCTTTACAGCACTAATGAATCATACGCAATATATATATCTTCACTTATATATAGGTTAGCCGTTTGTTAGATTATTGTTTCTTATATCAAGTTTGTCTTTCTTTAATTTTACACTTGGCAAAATGATAAAAACAAGTGATTTCGCCATTAAAATTTGATTTCTATAAACGTAGAATACATGATTTGTACAATATTTACGAACGGAAAAATATGTCCAGCGTAATCTAATGGACATGACATCTGCTCGTTAAGCGGAACACTGTGGGTTCGATTCCCATCCCTGGACACTTTTATTTTTTCCGTTTATCATTACTCTTCACAATTCATCCTTTCATACTTCATAGTGCTTCACAGTAAGCAGAGTTTACAATAGAATATAGCAGATTTCTCCATGATCACAAGGTCAATCAGAGGTCATTACAAGGTCATCAACGTTAACAAACACACTCACCAAATTGTTCCTGCGGAGAAACTGAACAAACCACCTTATCTACGACTGTCCGAACTTTACAGAAGTGAGACATCGACTGTTCCCTGATCTAAATGATTTAACTGTCTTACATCAATAACTTTGTCTATAGAAATTTTATGAACTCTGTCGATTAATACATGTAAATCTGTAATTTTTTTAATCCTAAGTTTTATTTTGTTTGTTGTTTTGCTTATTTCCTTTGTAATAGGCGAAAATTCAATATCGCGTCTTGTTAATAATAAATAAATAAAAAAACTCAACATATGATGTCAACTTACTTTAAATTGGAAAACTTCCACGATTTTAAACTTTCAAACTTTAAAAACGGAAGGAATATTTAAAGACAGATGTCTTCTTACTCAATGTTCCTTTAAACCTTTTTGCTTTTAATTTAGCCTTTGTGTTATTTAGTGTTGAAAAATCTCTCCTACAGTACTGTTTTGTACTTATTGTACTGTATTGTCGTCTTATTGTATGGCTGTACTCTATACTGTCTATTTGACTTGAGTCTACACCCATTATCTGCAACCTTCTGTGCTATCAAAACTGTTGGAACTAAGTAGAGATCATACTGTGCTCTCTACAGTACTGTTTTGTACTTAATGTACCGTACTGTCGTCTTATTGTATGACTGTACTCTATACTGGTCTATTTGACTTGAGTCTACACCCATTATCTGTAACCTTCTGTGCTATCAATACAGTTGGGGCTGAGTTGAGATCGTACTGTACTCCTACAGTACTGTTTTGTACTTAATGTACCGTACTGTCGTCTTATTGTATGGCTGTACTCTATACTGCTCTATTTGAGTTGAGTCTACACCCATCATCTGCAACCTTCTGGGCTATCAATACAGTTGTGGCTGAGTATATATCGTACTGTGCTCCTACTGTACTGTTTTGTACTTAATGTACCGTATTGTCGTCTTATTGTAGTCTGTTGTGTATATTGTATCATATACATATTTCTCGTTTTGATGATATTATTTGCATTAAGGTGTAAATATAAGAAATCCAGGGATATCGTTCTTTTTTTAAACTTTTAATTCACAAATCTCTCTCTATATTTCGGCAATGGAAGCGCTTCAACAGGAGAGAGAGAAAACACTATATAATAAATAACCAATAGAACACGTGTTATAATATAATCATAAATACTATTTTACATAATGGTATACAAAAAAAAATGTAAGACAAATAATTTTCATATTTAATTCTTTAAAAACGGCAGTAATTTTTCCCTCTTTTTATTTATCTTTCAATAACATTAAATAGAGAATGAAATATATAGAAAATCTAGGATATAACTATAAACGATTGATTTCTTAATAAATTGTAGTTATTGTCATGAGTATTCTCTGTTTGGTGTTTTCACTGTGAAGAATTTCAGAAGGTATTTGTCTATTTTGTAAGAAAATAAAATTTACATATTTATCTTGAAGTGAAACAAGATCATCTATATATTGGCATCTCATTAGAAAGAATATTTAATAAATTGTAAAGCTGAGAGAAAACGGTAACTTTTTATATGAAATCATGGTTAAACCAATAGCTAGAAAACGAGATAAAAAGATCTACTTAAAAACTACATTTCGGAATCCTCTATCTAACAACTCAGTTGGAAATTCTTCAATGGACAAACACAACATTAGCAATTTCATGAAAGAAGTTGATATAAATAAAAGAGCAGAGATGCTATCTGATGAACAGACGATACTGGAACAAAAGAAGAGATTGAAGAATGGTTGGTATAAGAAGAGATTTCCCATTATTGGAGGAAGGATTGAAACATGTATATCTGAAGCTCTTGCAAGAGGAAAGCTTCTAAAAGAATGGAATGATATCGCTAAAAGAGTTGGCTTCGGAATAATTCCACAGAAAATCAGTATGCAAATAGGAAAGAAGCTGTCAAACAAGATTATAGAAGATATTTTAAAATATGATCTATTGAATCAAATGAAAAATCAACATAGGGGTCTGCATTATATATTGTCAAAGCAATTCCTTTCATTTTTCTCATTTATTATATTTTTTATAATTTACTATATATATATGTGGGGTAGCTCGTTCTATATCGCTAGTAAATATTTTTACTAGGGCGATGTACGGTGCAATCGTTCTTATGCACAATTAAAGGAAAAGATTCCTCTCTAGGTACCTATATATGACTTACAATGAAGAAAGAAATGGTTTTTATATTACAAATATATTGATTCTAATTAAAATTCGTATGCATTTAGGTTCTGTATGCAACCTTCTTCAAAATTAATAAAGATGTGGTGTCGTGGCGCGTTTGTGTACATCAAACTTCACTTATAATAAGTAATTTTCAAAATAAAAGTTATTTATATTTTTATTGATTCTTTTTTGCTTTTATATATGGATAGCTAACATTCCTTAAATTTCATATTCAATTAGCAATAAAAATTTTGTAATGTAAATTTGATATCGCTTTACTTATTAGACATGGCTAATGATATGATAATTTATTTAAGTAGCACACAACCTATTTACATATAACTACTATGATATATTTGCATTTCAAAAGAAATATGCAAATATTTTATAAATCTGTACGTAGAAAGTCGTATCATACTATTCACTTTTTACTCTTGTTACTCATTCGAATATCTGGATAAAATCTGTCTTGAGAATTATTCTCTGAACAAGTAAAAGAATATTAAAGTGAAATCATCAAACTTCCAGAGATAATATCCGATTTTCCTATCCTCTCAGCCTTAAAATAAACCTTAAAGACCTTAACTAAACGTATCCATAGCTATTTCTCACTTCAAATCTATAAAACAGAAGAGAGCATAAGAATATTTTTAATAATCTAAGGACTCTCAAATATCCAATATTATTTTAAGACATTTCTACAACCCTTCTGATTTTCGGAACAACCCAATTTGCAAATCAACATGCAGTATTCCTTATTTACCAATTTCTATTATAAAATAGCCCGGCATCTACAAATTAAATAACTAAAAAATAATCCTATTCCTGGAATTGAGACATTTCCTTTTGGTGGCCGATTTATGCAAAGCAAGAGCTCCAGCGCATCTGAACTGCGCATCCAGCACGAGCATTCTAGACTCAATATTCGGCGCGGCACGAGCTGATTTTCAGAATTTCCGTTTAATATTTTAGCAGTACGCCTATTTCTACTGTATCAATGCCTCGCCGAAAGATTCGTGCTCATTACGAACATATGTCAGAGTTTGTAACTGGTCGTGCCATTGGATTGAAAGAGGCTGGTTGTGTCGAAGTGATGCGGCAATTAGGCGATGTTGGCAAAAGTGGGTCAACAACGGAAGTATGCAACGTCAGGACGGCAGCGGTCGACCAAGGGCAACAACAGAACGGGAGGACAGAGCAATTGTCAGAATGGCTGTCGCAGCACCGGAATCCACGTTATCTACCATTCAAAGTGTGACCGGCACACAAGTGTCCAAAATGACCATCAACAGGCGACTGAGAGAGCTGAATCTAAGAGCTAGCCGACTTTTACGATGCCTACCCCTCACACCCGTAAACCGACAAGTCCGACTACAGTGGTGTCGGGAGCGATCAACTTGGAACTGCGCTGACTGGGGACGCATAGTCTTTAGTGACGAGTCCCGTTTCTTACTGTGTCCTTACGACCGTCGCAAACGTGTCTAGAGACGTCCTGGGCAGCGTGTGGATCCTGGCCTTACTGTCGAACACCACACAGGTCCACAACAGGGCGTTATGGACTGGGGTGCCATTTCATTTGATAGCAGGACCCCATTGATAGTCATTCCTGGCACCCTGACAGCACAACGGCACGTAGATGACATTCTACGGCCTGTTTTGTTGCCGTTCCTCTCACATGACCCCGGGCTTACTTTTCAACAAGATAATGCCCGGCCATACACGGCATGTGTTACTATGGATTGTCTTCAATCTTGCCGAACTCTTCCGTGGCCAGCACGGTCGCCTGATCACTCGCCCATCCCGGAATGTTAACTATTTAGCCCGACAGTTGGAGACAATTTGGCAAGAAATCCCGCAGCACACCATCCGGAATCTTTATCAGTTCATGACACGCCGGGTGGCAGCCTGCATCCAGGCCAGTGGGGGTCCAACGACATATTGACATTCTCAATTTGTGACGATCAAACTCAGAAATAAACAATTAATTGTTCTAATAACGAATAGATTCAAAAAGGATAAGTTTCTTTATTTTAAAAAATCATTCGAGCTTTCGGGCTCAAGCTGCCCTTCTACAGGAATATTAGATACAATTTCAAGTAATCATGTATTTACAGTTATATATATTTTATTTAAATGGTTCCTCGCTTTAGTTTTTAGTAGCTTTAGTAATTAATTGTTCTGAAATTTTAATAGTTTTTCCCCTATACATGCTCTTTACATACATCAATTTTTGTCCTAATCTGACAACTCCTTCTTGGTGCGTCGATTTCTTTTGTTATACAGTGAATTTTTTCATCGCCCTATGCTTTAATTCTCTCATTTATAATGTAATTCTAATATCCTAAAAGCTTATGTCCATAGTTTTCTTTAATTCAATTTTTAAGATTTCACCCTTCAGTGAAGCATATTTAAGCAGAATTGTTCAAGAAAGTATTAAAGATCTAAAAGCGGTCTGGTAGATTAAATTGGCGAAACCGCTGCGAGGGTTCACCACTGATGAACCAAGCCCTCTCAATATTTTCCATCGCAGTAAGGACAGTAGAAGTTTGTGTTTTCTGTAAAAGAAACATTCGTGCTTTAATGCTTTCATTTTCCATAGTATATTCCCCTGCTCTATATTATTTGTAAAAAAAATAGTAATTTAAGAAACTTAACTAAAGGATTTATTTTTCCAAATAATGATAATAATATTGTAGCAAAGTATTTATTTTTTAATTAACAGAGTATCATTTTTTATGTTTATATTTTGTTACTCTTAAATATCCCTCTTTGCTTATCTTTTTATCCAACATAGTTTTGTTCTTTATGCCATAAATTGCTGTGTCATCTTGAAGTTTGTCTTTCCTTAATTTTACACTTGGCAAAATGATAAAAACAAGTGATTTCGCCATGAAAATTTGATTTCTATAAACGTAGAATACATGATTTGTACAATATTTACGAACGGAAAAATATTTCCAGGGTAATCTAATGGACATGACATCTGCTCGTTAAGCGGAACACTGTGGGTTCGATTCCCATCCCTGGACACTTTTATTTTTTCCGTTTATCATTACTCTTCACAATTCATCCTTTCATACTTCATAGTGCTTCACAGTAAGCAGAGTTTACAATAGAATATAGCAGATTTCTCCATGATCACAAGGTCAATCAGAGGTCATTACAAGGTCATCAACGTTAACAAACACACTCACCAAATTGTTCCTGCGGAGAAACTGAACAAACCACCTTATCTACGACTGTCCGAACTTTACAGAAGTGAGACATCGACTGTTCCCTGATCTAAATGATTTAACTGTCTTACATCAATAACTTTGTCTATAGAAATTTTATGAACTCTGTCGATTAATACATGTAAATCTGTAATTTTTTTAATCCTAAGTTTTATTTTGTTTGTTGTTTTGCTTATTTCCTTTGTAATAGGCGAAAATTCAATATCGCGTCTTGTTAATAATAAATAAATAAAAAAACTCAACATATGATGTCAACTTACTTTAAATTGTAAAACTTCCACGATTTTAAACTTTCAAACTTTAAAAACGGAAGGAATATTTAAAGACAGATGTCTTCTTACTCAATGTTCCTTTAAACCTTTTTGCTTTTAATTTAGCCTTTGTGTTATTTAGTGTTGAAAAATCTCTCCTACAGTACTGTTTTGTACTTATTGTACTGTATTGTCGTCTTATTGTATGGCTGTACTCTATACTGTCTATTTGACTTGAGTCTACACCCATTATCTGCAACCTTCTGTGCTATCAAAACTGTTGGAACTAAGTAGAGATCGTACTGTGCTCCCTACAGGACTGTTTTGTACTTAATGTACCGTACTGTCGTCTTATTGTATGGCTGTACTCTATACGGGTCTATTTGACTTGAGTCTACACCCATTATCTGTAACCTTCTGTGCTATCAATACAGTTGGGGCTGAGTTGAGATCGTACTGTACTCTTACTGTACTGTTTTGTACTTATTGTACTGTATTGCCGTCTTATTGTATGGCTGTACTCTATACTGGTCTATTTGAGTTGAGTCTACACCCATCATCTGCAACCTTCTGAGCTATCAATACAGTTGTGGCTGAGTATATATCGTACTGCACTCCTACTGTACTGTTTTGTACTTAATGTGCCGTATTGTCGTCTTATTGTAGTCTGTTGTCTATATTGTATCATATACATATTTCTCGTTTTGATGATATTATTTGCATTAAGGTGAAATATAAGAAATCCAGGGATATCGTTCTTTTTTTAAACTTTTAATTCAAAAATCTCTCTCTAGATATCGGCTATGGAAGCGCTTCCACAGGAGAGAGAGAGAGAGAGTTGGTTTTGGGTTATGACACTCATCAATACGGGTACGATTTCATGACATCCTACGAGAGTTGTTCTGAAATCGGTTGAATTTGACAAAATTTCTTTCTTATCTCCGTTCACAATCACATCAGAGTATCAAGCCTGTAAAGCGGGGGGTCGGTGGAAAGATGGTATAAACCGTTAGTTTTCGACCGCTACGACCCGGGTTCGATTCCTGCATTGGGCACTTTTTTTCTGATTAAAAAAATGCTCCAATGGCCCCCATTCTTGCAAAAGCAACCAAGTGCAAGTAACCAAACAGAGCTCTGGCACATTTGTAAGTGCAAAGTCGAACTGCTTTTCATATGTGTAGACATGTGGTCCACTTACAGTAAAAGAAGTCGCCAACTTCTACCCACCATGATTATCATGGCCTGTACCACCTATACTAGGGATAAGAAAAAAAAAAGCCTGCAGAGGTTCTTGATAGTATCTGCTGGGGATGAGTAGAATTCATTTTAAAGATTAGTCATATATAATGATTGGGTAAAGTAGAATGTGTCTGCTTTTGTCATTAAAACTGGGAGCACTATTCAGTAGCAAACTGACTTAGCTACAATGTGAAATATGAGGAACAGACGCCACGTACAGCCCTTCCTAACATGGAGTACAGACTCATCCTGTATCCCTGGATCAGAAGCCCTTACAGCCGGGCCAGCTGAGCCCAGGTTTTTTAGCGAACTTGTTACCGCTCCCCCTTCTTATTTTTCATCCGGGCTAGGGACCGGCAAAGGGGAAGTTGCAAATGCTAGTGAAGTGATAGAAAATGATCGAATTTGGTCAAAACAGACATTGAAGCCTTGATCCGAATTTGCGGGTAGTGTACAAAGATGATAAAATGCATTGAATAAATATTTTAACGCATTTAATAAAGGAAAGAGAGGTGTCGTCTATTCATCATCCATATTATCATATTCCACCACATTTAACACATTTATAAATACACTCGACTCTCGATAATTTGAAACTCGTTAATATGAATCTCTCGATAATTTGAAATGTTTTCCCGGTCCCTTGAAAAAAAATACTCGATAAGTTGAATGAAATCAGTATAAATGGTCCCCTCGGTAAAATTTGAAGTTGAAGGAATAGTACCTTGTAACAAATGAACATTTGTAAATTACTGAACAAATGTTCAAAAAATAAATCACGAATTTTGATCAAACTATTGTTTGAGTAAGGCCAAGACCCGAAATATATCACAATAAATTTAATACTTTAAAAACTTGCTGTAAGTCACTTATTTAATCTTGTATCAACATAGTATGTATATATACCGAATGAAGACATTAAGACGTGAATTTTTCTTTTCACAAATAGATCAAACTTCTCTACTGTCTTTACTGCGATTAAAAAATATTGGGAGGGCTTGGTCATCAATGGTGAACCCTCCCAGCGGTTTCGCCAATTTAATCTACCAGACCGCTTCTTTAGAGCTGGGAGGGTTCACCACTAATGAGCCAAAACCTCCCAATAGTTTTTCATCGCAGTAAGGACAGTAGAAGATTGATTTAATTGTGAAAAGAAACCTTCGCGTCTTGATGTCTTCATTCGTTATAGATGGCGCGTTATTGCTTTGTAATAAGAATATGTATATCCCGAAACTGCCAAAACTTCAAACTCTTGTTTACTTGATTTTCCTCCCTCTTGGTTGTTTAAACTCCTGTTATTTTGAATTCTTGATAAATTGAAAATTTTCACTTGAGTTTCAAAATATTGAAAGTCGACTATATATATAGCTTTTAAGTTGAAAAGCTCATATCTAAATTTGTATATAATTTCTACAACCACAAACGTATATTGCAATAGTATTTTTTTTAATTTCGGATATTTATTTTAGATTGTTTGTTATACATTTGCCTCGCTGAATCTCAGTGTAATATATTTTAAATTACTTTATTTTTATTTTTTTATTTTCCTGTAGAAGGGCGTTGCCTGAGAAAGCTCGAAATAAATTTATTTGCAAAAGAAACTCATCCCTCAAGCTTTTAGATTTGAACATATCTTTCTCTCTCTAAACCTTATTTCCATGATTGAGTAAAATAAATTATGTAAATAAACAAGCTACACAAGTTAAACTCTACAGTCATTATGGACTGATAGGTAAAATGGGCGACACAGCCAAGAGCGTTCTCTACTGATGAGTCAGGACCTCCCAATAATTTTTTTTATCCTTCATTTTTATTGGTTTTATAAAAATATATCCAAAAATTATGTGATTATTAGGGTGAAAATATCAAGTTTCCGGGTATAGGTTTCTTTTAAAACATTTTAATTCACAAATTTCTAGCTTTCAGGAATGGAAGCTCTTCTATTGTAGCGTGTTTACAACTGTAGAAGAGCTTTCGTGACCGAAAGCTAGATATTTGTGAATTAAAATGTTTTAAAATAAAATTATTCCCGGAATTCTGATATTTTCTCCTTGAAATACTGACACAAGATATTATTTTATTTAAAGTGATAACTGTGTGTGTGTTAATATTGATGGAAATCTCACATTTTTACACAAGCACTAAACATATTGTCGCGGAGATAAATAAAGCAAGGGCAAATTTGGCAATAATTAATTTATTATAAGGGGTATTTATAGGGAGAGAGAGAGAGAGAGTACAACTTACCCCAAGTTAAAGATAATCCTAATGTAGGCCACCGTCCCGTTTTTTTTTTTTTTTTTTCAGCTCAGCTTCCAAGAACCCCTCGCACCTGTGGTCTCCCCCGGTGTCCAGGGATGATTGACAGGTGTCCCATCTGGATGGAGCTCTTTGACATTATATTAGCAATAGTAGAGCTGTCTGGAGATTAATTTAACGAAATCTCTGAGAGGGTTCACCACTGATGAGCCAAGCCCTTTCATTCTATAAATTTTATCATTGCATTAGTGTCTAGAGAGATAAAAAAAAAAGAAACCCATTGTCTAAAAACTATTTGTTACAAAAATTGATTATTGTTATAAATATATAAACGACACATGAGTTATCAGCGAAGTATTTTCAAATTCAAATCTCTATATACTTTATATATGTTTATTATAATTAGATATCATAAACTATTAGGCTATTTATATCCTACGTTATGTATGTGTTATTGGTTTAGTAAAAAAAAGTTTCAAATAGTTTCCCTTAAAAAAGTAAAGGTAATAGGGTTTGATCAGAAGCCGAACAAACCAACACTTGGGATAACCGGAAGTCAATTTTTAAAAAGGTATTTTAAAATTTAAAGAAGAAGTTGAAAGTGTCTTTAGAGAATGTTTAGGTTGGAGAGATCACTTTGGGGATTACATTTTGTGATACTTTGATAGCATAGAGGAATGTTGTGGTAAATCTAGATTACAATGGTTGACAATCATTATAGTTATAAATGTTGACTCTTATTTGCATAAGCATAAAAACACCTGAATTGGGCAGACAAGTAGTTCTACTTAGGTAAAATATTTCTTTTAGTTGCTTTTGTTTGGAGAAACAGAGAAAAGAGCTCTTGGGCGACTTATCCTTGTGTCACTCCGATAGTCAACAAATATATAACTGGATTAATATAATGATGTTTGATCAAGGTCTTTGGTTTATATAAATTCTACAAGGTCACAGTTACCATTCGGAGGACATTAATGGATTCGCCGAATGTCGTGGTCCATTTGGACGAGGAAAGTGAAGACTAGAACGCGGATGATTCCACACTCGCTTTTTCAGTGATACGCTAACCTTGACGTATGCACGGTGGAATCTGTGGCCACTGGACATTTGTCGGACCTGGAGGCTGTTGCTGGGTTCTGTGCTGCCTGGCGTACAGGAGCTCCATCTATGCTTCCTTCCTGTGGTGAATCTGTATAAGCTGGTGGTCTTAATAAAGCTGTATGTGTGTGAATACAGTGCTAAAATTTGTTTATCTTTATTAGCTCTCATTAAATTCTTCTTACATTTAAAAAAACTATATAAATTCTTAGGACTAAATATGTTATAGGTTAGCATTTGAGAAACGTAATATTTCTACTTTCATCTATTTTAGAATATCTGATAATTCAGGAAAACACAAAAGCAGCTGTATTGGGAACATATCAGAAGTTAATAGTCATCTTGCTAAAATAATAGAGGAAAATATCAAATATTATTTTTAGATTCCCTTGTATGCAATAATTACATAATGGAATTAACAGAAAAATTGAGCTAATAACCTATTAAAATACAAACATTAGACCTCCAGGTAAAAGTTCATTTTTTACAAATCATTTATCTATAAATATCTCTAGCTATCGGGTAAAAAAGTCCTTCTACAGGAGAAAATATTTACATAGAACCGCTAATAGAATAAGATTTAAAATCAAATAAAATGTTCCGGGTGTTCACAGTTATTTGAATGCAGAATTAACGCGGGTCTCCATTGCCCGTGCTTATCAAGTTTACTATTCAGAGGTGATATCTTCATTTGGAGGTTATGGGGTGGGTTCTTGCCCGAAGGCTAGAGGAATATTGTGGAAGATCCAGAGGACAATGCTTGGCAATCATTATAGTTTAAAATGTTCACGCTAATTTATATAAGCATAAGAATCTCATATTTGTGAAGGCAAGTAGTACGACTAAAGGCAAACATTTCTTTTGGTTGCTTTTGTTTGGATTAACAGAGAAAATAACTCTTGGGCGACTTATCCTTGTCTCAATCGGATAGTCAACAAATACAAGGTGCGTTCATTAATTTCCAGGACTGCTCTGTATCTTTGAAAAAATAAAACAAATAAAAAAACTATTTCAATATTTTTCAAAATATGCCCCTCCTGCCTCAATACACCCGTTCCATCTTTTTTTCCAATTGTCGAAGCAGGAGATAAAATCACTTTTTGAGAGGTTCCTCAAAGTTGCCTTCGATTCAGCTTGTATCATATCAACGTTGTCAAATTCCGTCCTTTCAAGTTCATTTTCAATTTAGAATAGAGGAAAAAGTCATTGGGGGCTAAGTCGGGGGAATAGGGTGGATGAGGGATCTGTATGGTTGAATGCTTGGCCAAGAACTGCAAAACAACATGGGCTGTGTGCGGCCGCGCATTACCGTCGTGAAGTATCCAGTCATTGTTTTGCCATCTTTCAGGTCTTTTAAGGCGCACTGCCTCCCTTAAGCACCTCATTATCCCCAAATAAACAGATAGTCCAGTCTCTGAAGATAAGTCTTTAATAGAAATCCTTTGTTAGATTAATTAACTCCTTTATTTTGAGCTTGTTTTCCTCGCAACGAAATGATCTTGGACGCCCAGTATGCTGATCATCGTTTACCTTTTCCCGACCTTTTTGGAAGCGTGAAAATCATTCAAAAGTTCTTGAACGGGATAAAGCTGCATCGCCAAAAGCTTCTTTAATCAATTCATACGTCTCAGTAGCACTTTTTTTCAATTTAAAACAAAACTTAATGCAGATTCTCTGCTCTTCGAAAATGGCCATTTTAAAATTAGAAATGCGAACCTTACAAGGAAGTTGTTTTGTTCTATTTTTAGATCGGCGCGTGCGCCACGAGACTCGTGCTTTCAGTCAGATGTGGTCGAATGTCCAATATTCAACTCTGTAAAAAAATATTTTCTCTAGCTTTTTTATTTATTTTATTTTTTAACCAGTCCTGGAAATTAATGAACGCACCTTGTATATAACTGGATGAATGTAATGATGTTTGAGAAAGGTCTTCTCTGGAGGCTTAATGCTTGTATTTTAATATTGATTCAAAGGATTTATATTCGGATTGTGAGCTACTAAAGTATTACTAATCGGAAATGTTAACATATCCGTTTCCTTAGAGAAAGATAAAAGAGAGATCCCTTTGCATTACCAGTTTTAAATCTAATTTCTTATAAAATCTTAATTTAAAAAATGGCCATGAGGTAAAATATTCTGAATATATTACTCTATATAAAAACGGAAAACTTTAAGACGCGAATGTCTCTTTTCATAATTAAAACTTCTACTGTCCTTACTGCGATGAAAAAATATTGGTTGGGGTTGGCTCATCAGTGGTGAATTGCAGTGGCCTATTGCAGAATTTACACCTACTATAAATACCAAGAGAAGACTTCAGAGTAAAATGTTGAACAAATGGTCCTACATGTTTTCAATAAAGAAAAAATAAAACCATACAGACATCTCTCTATTAAAATTGTTTTTAAAATTTACAATTGGAATTACTTCTGTAATAAGACTCGAGTTAATAATACCCAATACATTCGACCTTCAAGTAGAAAGTGAGATTTTTTTATTAGTCCTAGTACTCGTGGTACAGGCCATGATAACCATGGTGGGTAGAAGTTGGCGGGTGATTTTACTGTAAGCACCACATATCTACACATGTGAAAAGGAGTTGGATTTTTGCACTTAAAAATGTACCAGAGCCCCGTTTGGTTACTTGCACTTGCTGGTGGGGTTGGACTTTTGCAAGAATCGGGGGCTATTGGGACATTTTTTTAAATTAGAAAAAATTGTCCAATGAGGGATTCGATCCCAGTTCGTAGGGGTAAAAACCCAATACCAAAAATAAATAAAACCATATAGACATTTCTCTATTCGTATTGTTTTTTAAAGTTACAATTGGAATTACAGAAGTAAGAATCGATTTAATAATACCCAATACATTCAAGTAGAAAGTGAGATGTAGCTGATGATGGTGACATACCAGTAGTATTGGAATTCACGTTTAAATTGTATTCCTGGATAGAAGTGCATCCTGAATTAAAGAAAACTTTTCTGGTTCCCAGAGATTTATATTAACTTCTCTGTATATTACTTTATATTTGTTAGGTAAGATAATATCACTCGCTTATCTTTTACAACCACTTTTGCACCTGTTTATCTGTTTTACTTTTATTATCCACCTGTCAATAGCTTCAAAGACTATATAGTTGTGATCCACATATCTGTCAACATACTAGCTACTTTGTAATATTGTCGCGGAGATAAATAAAACAAGGGCAAATTTGGGGATAATTAATTTATTATAAGGGGTATTTATAGGGAGAGAGAGAGTGTACAACTTACCCCAAGTTAAAGATAATCCTAATGTCAGCCACCGTCCCGTTTTTTTATTTTTAAGAACAGCTTCCGAGAACCCCTCACACCTGTTGTCCCACCACCGAGGTCCAGGGATGATTGACAGGTGTCCCATCTGGATGGAGCTCCTTGACAATATTGATTAAATAAAACAACAGGTTTCTGTTTACGAGTTTCTTTTCACTTTTATTAATGAAACCTCAAGCTTTGGGATATCTCTTCTTTACTACAGGAGTATATATAACTGATGCCATTATTATAATTCATTTTATGTATTCCTGTAGAAGGGTATAGATGCCTGAAAGATTGAGATTGCATCAATAAAACTTATAAGAAACTCATCTCCAGAAACATGTTGTATTATTCTATATACAAGTATCAGAGTCATCTCAATTCTGTCATCGTTTGCTTTTGTGAATATATGTAAATAATGGATTTCATTTTTTTTATTAATTTTTGTTCTGGCCTTTATTTGTTTAAATCTCTTTTTAAAAATCATTTAAAATGTGTGCAGTCGCAATCATTAGCGAACACATATGTTTGCCTAATATTTCCATATGCTCTTTTATTTTTTTACAGAAAAATATTTACATGCCAGTATTTTGGATTTTTTTTTTTATAAACCTTTTTTTTTTTTTATTCTTACTGAGAAGATGGGCATCGCAGTCAGGATTCTTTACAGTCAGTCACTCAACTCAGGCAATTTAAAGGTTAATGAGGGTTTGGTGGAAAAGTTGCCGTCTATTTAAACTATATTAATTTTGAAGCAACTAAATGGGTTGCAATAAATTATTAAATCAAATACCTAAACACTAATATAATACAATTTTAGCCATTACACACTTTTTTCCCTGTAGTTTATGTGTTTCTTCTGTATTGCTATTATATGGCACTTCTACTATTTATTATTGATGTACTTTCAGTATGAAGGATACTTCACTCGGGGGATTTCTCGGGCTAAGCCGGGTCATTCTTCTAGTTTAATTTATATACAGTAGATTTAAATCAATTGATATTAAATGTATCAAGTTTGAAACATCTAAAATCTAGGATAGTTTTATAGAAACCTCGTACCACCAACTTCTGGTTTATTGTCAGCTGAACAAGAGATACTCCGTCCATCTAACATGGCGGCCTACACTTCTAGAACTACTGAAGTTATTACACCTTAGCTTTTCCTCTTTGCCTGTCAAAACAACTGAAGATAATTTTATTCATTATTTTTAATCTCCACAAAGGAGATATTGTAACAAAGTAATACTTTTATACCCGTGAAGACCAAGTTATAAAGAAGGGACTCGGTGACCTAAGGAGGGAGCTTAAAGAAAGACATTTACCTAAATGTTAACTAGACACGGTGAGGGCTCCACGTAATATCTAGATACATAACACAGAGGGGATTAGACTATACACACTGTCATGTATTGCTTCACCCCCGACCCCAACTTCCCATTCCGATAGTTCGCTGTAGAGTGTTCTATTGACAACAAAGTAAAATGGGGCGTACTAGATACTGAAGACAGCACTGCCGGTCCTCACAACGCTGAAAGCCGGACTTACGTCAACACGCGAGGCCTCCCATCGGAGTTTTACGCAGAACCAGCAGCCTAGTAATCAGTGCCTAGTCCGGGTCTGTGGAGCGAGCAAGCTATCGGACGCGGAAGTTGAGTTCCAGTCCACGTGCACACAGGGACGTCCCTTCGGCAGACGTGGAATGGATGATAATCACGTCGCCAAGCCAACACGTAGTGTTGGACATCTTTGTCATTACCTCAGGGGTGTAAGCACTGACCCCCCGCCCCGCTGTCAATAGCTACTGTCTAACACTAGCTAGATCCTGCAACGTTAGTAGAGCTGGAACACAGGGAAGTCACGGCTCTCCATCTGGAACATCTGTTACACACAGCAGCCTAGAATTCAAACTTTATGGTCAACAGATTGCTATTGTCACCGAGTCCCTTTTTTATCCTTGGCCTTCACGCGGTTTGGAATTGCACTTTATTTTCTCCAACGTTAGATTGGTGGTGATTTATTCTAATAAAAAATTGAGTTGAAAGTTTCTATATAACCTCCAAAATCTCTTAGCCCCTACTTAAACCACATTCCTTCAAGTCACAGGTATCATCAATATGTTGAAACCAACGTCCAAAGGTTTCAAACATCATAAGTTGTAAGTAATCCATACAGTTACAAGTTGTGAGAAACTGGAGACGTGTTAAATAATCTTCTACGTCATTTTATTCTTTGGCTATACAATTGAACTAATATACTCACTTATATATTCACTTCTTTTTTTCAACACACATAGCTATAGATTAATTATGCTACAGGTGGTGTCTACACTTTTTTTGCCCAGCTTTTGTTTCAAATAATTCATTCGAATCCAATCACTGACTATTATTAAAAATCATATTTTTACATCTTTGCTGAAAATTTGATTATAACGGAATGATTCTTCATTTTTAATCAACAACACCTTACTGATAGAAGAAAAGTTCGATCTCTTGTATCTTCTTGTTTAGAAACATTCTTTAAATAACCTATAACTGTGTTAGAATCTTTTTGCTCATTGTTTTCTTAGCATAGGCATGAGGTCATCAACATGTGGGATATAAGTTTCTTAGAAATTGCCCAGACCTGTTCATAATAATATTGATGTCCATCAAACAGATGTATATGTAAAATCTTCCAACCTCATGACGTTGTATAAGACATCTTGGTGAGAAACGACATCTGTCCAGATGACAATGTGGCCCTCCTCAGTAGAGAGGTGAGACATCAGACTTCTGAGATTGATATAAAAGTTGGTTGGATTCTTCTGGTTTTTTTAGTTTTATTTCTTATGTTTTCGGAATTGTGAATATGTCAGAATGATCATAGGAATTCCTACCTGAATTCTTCCACATATTTGATACTTGAATTCTTATATTGAAATTTGCTCTAGAAAAGTATTGTTTTATTATATCAAACTTTAATCAAGTATTCTGGATATCATCAAATATTGAGCTTTTGTAAAGGTCTTGTTATTTCACATATAGAATCTTTTTTTAGAGAAATTTCAATCGAAAAGTTTAATTTTTAATAATTATATTCTTAATCAAAACAACCTTTGTTGTGAATCGTTTCTTTGACGTGGTCAAATTTGAAAAAAAAAATTATCATAGAGGCTTTTGATATTCATCAATGTGACTTATTTGATACCAATTTAATAGATATGGATAAATAATATTTTTTTTATTCTTAGAAAAATCGTAATTTCGTTTATCATTTACGTATTGTTTTCAAAATACACATCCAATTTTTCACGTTGAAATATATTTATAAAATGAGATATAAACACGGTTAGTCTCTCAGATAGTTTTAAAAAATATATTTCTATATAGAAATGATTTCATTGTTACTAATAAGTCAAATCTACTTAAAATAAAACAAGGATAACAAAAATATAATTTTTTTCCTTCAAAAATTCAAATATTTTTATAAAATTCATTAATTTGAATATTGGAAAGAAAGAAGAATGTTTTTCACTGGAACACATCATTTATGTTTATGCTTCCTTTAAAATGTTTAACAAAATATTTTTTTACATATAAGATATGATAGACCAAAAGAGGTAACTCACCCTTTAATTGCGCATCAGAACGATAGTGAGATACAACACCAGATTTAGAAGTTCAGACAAAAAGCCAACCTGTATTCTTTAACCTTTTTTAGGTTTTACTAGAGTGATGCACAGTACCATCGTTCTCAAGCACAATTAAAGGGAGATGTGCCTCATTTCTTACATGAATATCATCCTCCCGCAATTTTATATAATGATCAAAACATACTAAACAACTAATAGTTCCAATACTGGTGAAACCTTTTCAAAAATGCTTAGATTCAAATTATTATCCGAATGAATGGAAAAAATCTGAGGTAATAATTATTCCCAAACCAGGTAAAACAGACATGAAAATTTATAAAAGCTACAGACCCATTTATCTCAACTCAAACATTTCCAAAATATTTGAAAAAATAATTAACAACAAACTAATAAAATTTTATGAAGACTCAAATCTGCTTAACAATCGTCAACATGGATTTAGAAGATCAAGATCTACTATCTCTGCATTAAATGAAATTGTCAAAATAGCTCTAGAACATAAAAACAAAGAATATACAGCTATAATCGCAGTTGATATAAGTGGAGCGTTCGACAATGCATGGTGGCCGATGGTGCTGAAAAGACTAGATGAGGACAACGTTCAAGCTTCAATAATAAAACTACTACAGTAGAACTCCTCAAATTCGGAAAGCTTGGGGCGCAAGGTATTCCGAATTTGAGGATTTTCCGAATTTGAGAGAGTTAGATTTGTGAATATTTATGTGGCATAAATAGGCATTTAGATGACTGAGACAAAGATTTTGAAGCATATGAACAATTTTAGGTTGAATATTATATGTACATTACATAATTTTAATTACGATTTTCAATCAAATGTTCCTTGACTTTTATGAGTTTTGAGCATGAAACCGATGAAAAATAGTAAAATATTTTATTATGTATGTAATGCAATTGATGGCCAAGTAAGTTATGGCTTGGCAAAGAAGTTGCTGATTGTTGTCTGTTTCTTTGACTTGTTTAACAAAGCTTCTTCTTCTCTCATAAGCATAGTTTGAAGACTATTGATGGTGTTGTAGCTTGCAAGCATTTCTGGTTCAGTGCGCTTTTCCAAATATTTTAATGCAACATCCAAACTTTTCAACGCTTCGCATCTGGGAACATCCGGCTCCAAACTGTCTTCAGAAGTTGAGGAACTATCATCAGAACTGCTGATTTCCATTTTTTCACTCAAACTTCTTCACTCAGCTTCAACTATATCATCATTGCTAAGAACATTGTGACCTGGATCATCAAGGTCTATATCGATCCATTCATTAATGATGTTAACTGCTTTATCAACATTTTCGTATAACGGATTTTTTACTTGAGAAAACTTTTTGACATCTTTTTCGGTAGAATCAACAAACTTTGTAAGTTTAAGCTCAGACTTTTTTATATCATAAACAGTTGTCTTAGAAATTTTATACTTTTGCATTATCGTTGTATAGCTTAATCCTTTTTTAATGTCACTAAGAACATCTAACTTTTCACCAAGCTTAAGAATTCGGTACTTGCCTCGTTTTTGCCGCTCCTCTTTGGATGCCATTTTGTTGAAGAACAAACTTGTAAATGCAAAAAAATGAGAGTTGAATAAAAGAATTTGAAACTTACAATGTCTGAAAATGTTTGATAATTTGAACTTTAGGTGAATCAACTTTGCAATAAAAAATGCGTGAATGGCTTATGACGTAATAATGCTGCCTTCTTATTGGACAATATCCTAAACTAAGCACAAAGGTCAAATGAAACTGTTGATTTATTTAAGCTTTTAAAAAAGGGGATAAACCCCTAATTAGCGATTATAAATAATCGGTAAAAGTAAATTAATTAAACACTTAAATAAAAATAAATTACTAATAAAAATTAAATTAAATAAAATAAAAGCAAAGCAAAAGTAAAAGTAAATAAAATAAAATAAAATAAAATAATGTTGAAATATCAACAAAATAAAAGCATGTGAAAATTGATTTTTTGTATGTAAAAAAAAACATTACAATACTTTCCGAATTTGGGAGTTTCCGAATTTCAGAATTTCCGAATTTGAGGAGTTCTACTGTACAGTCTTTTCTTAATAATAGAAGAGTGAGATTCAGATACTTATCAAATGAAACTCACAAAAAATTAAGCAAGGGATGTCCCCACAGGGTGGGCCTATATCCCCTACAATATGGAATATTATTCTAAACGATTTATTGAATAACTATTCAGAATCAAACAGTGAAATCATTGCTTATGCGGATGATTTAACTGTGATATGTTGGGGAAACAACTCGACAGAACTTCGGAATACAACAGGAAAGGTCATGGGGAGAATATTAGACTGGTGTGGGAACAATAAGGACCGTATCTGAAGAGAAAACGAAAATCTTATACTTGTTTAATAGCAAATTAGCTGCAGAAATTCCTAACACTATCACTGCCAATCGGGTGGAAAAACTGAAGATTATGGGAATAACTTTTAAAAATCATAGAAATAAAAACAAATTGGATTTTGTGCCTCATATGAGATTGTTACTAAAACAAATAGAGCTAGTGGATACCTAATTGGATTAACCAGGAAAGCCTGGGGACTGGACAGTAAAAGAAGAATAGTACTTTATAAGACACTGTTTCGAAGTTCACTAACTTATGGCTCCACGATCTGGTACAACTTTAAACCCAAAAAAGTCAAAGAATAATTAAACTCTCTTGCGCTACAAAATTTTGAAGCACAGTACACAGGTTTATAATTCAACATCTTCAAACTGTACTCATATTGTTGCTAGAACACCAAAGTTTAGGGATTTTATTGAAACAAATATACTAAAAATAAATATTGGATACAAAATATCAGATCCAACTAAAATAAAATTTATATCTAATTTTATAAACCAGAAATTTGAGGAATACTATGGAGGTGCCAATGATAATTTCAAGGGATTATTTGGGGCTTCAAGAATTCCTATGTTCAACCTAACTTCTATAACGTTCAATTTTTTTACTGGACATGGTGACTTCAACACATATTTGTTTAGAATTGGCAAAATTGGTTCACCTGCGTGCACTTGTGGAAACGAAAACCAAACACTGAACACCTTCTGATAAACTGTCCGTTAACTTCTGATCTAAGGGAAGAAAACAAACTTTACCTGACAAATACAAAACAAGTTGTTTACACAATAAAGACCAATACATAAAGTTTAATAGATTCGGCAGGCTGTATATTTTAAGGCGAAAGTGTTGACTGTACATATTTCAAGCAGCCCTCTCCTCGGCCCTCCATTGCGGCGGGCGCTTGGAGACTCCTAACTATGAGTTATGCCTTAAAATGCTTATCCTTTAGCATGTAGAAGGCACAATAATAGTATACATGTACATATTTCAAGCTACTATTTCTAATTACTATAGGCAAGATTTGACATCGAATGTTTAATTTTCATGCTTCCCAATGTTCAATTATGTTAATTTCAGAATGATATGATTTGTTTTATAATTTCAGATATACACGCAATTATCCTAATTGTGGATAATGGCGTGTCTCTACCAACTGTTAAATAAATAAATGTTTGAGAGATTATAGGAAAAATAAAAAAAAAATATTATAATACATAGAGTTTATATATTTCCACAAAATAACTTTATAAATTAATAAAAAATAAACTTATTTCCAAAGAATACATCTCTACTTATAAATTGTGAGATTTCTGATAAGGAAATTTCCTTTCAAAACTTGAAAATAGAAACATCGAATAGATTATAAATATTTATAAAATAGTTAAAAGCTATCATTATACTCACAAATATCAATTCAATAATAAAAATAAATAGAAATATATTGAACAATTTTAATCACATATGTATAGAATGCCTTACATTTCATGATTAAAAATATAAAACATATTATAAAGAATATTATATCATAACATAAAGTTGCGGAAGGATTTATTTTTTATTTATTTATTTATTGTTACAAAAGCACGAAGTCCAAAGGGCTATTGTGCTGTGCTAGTATTATTTACCTATATATGATTAATTATTTACACGATGGATTAGTATTGTTTTGTAAATTATTGTACAAATAGTTCTAAACTTAACAAAGTTCTCATAATATAGAGTATATACACAAAGAGAATTTGGTAATGTTTCAAAGTATCTACATACAATTTGATTAGTCAGAGGGCAAGTTAAAAGAAGATGCTCTGGTGATTCAACATCTAAGCGGCATTCACATGTTGGATCATTGATAGCATTCAGTTTGAATAGGAAACTTAAGAAGGGTCCTTTGCCAGTTAAGAATAAAGTAGTGAATTTATCAGGAGAAATGAAATTTGGGACAGCAATTGGAAAGAATTTCTTGAACAGTTCATTAGATTGAGAAAGATAAAACTTAAATTTCAGATCCAGATATAGTTTGTTTAATTCTTTTTGAAGGGGTTTTTTGAGTGTTCGATCTGTGAGAGAATTTGTCATATTATACTTTGTTTGTAATAATTCAAGATAATCGGACAGTAAAGGGGTTTTCGCTAGTATATGTATGATGTAAGAAGATGAAGTCCTATAAGCATGAATGCATCTAATAAGAATTTGATATTGTATAGAATTCAACTTGGATCTTTTTGCTGCAGTGATAAAAGGAAACCAAATATTTGATGCATAGCTTATTGTAGAGCGTATCATAGCTTTATATAAGATCAATCTACGCCGAGTATCAATGCCCCAAGTACGTGCACATAATGAGAATAATATATTCTTAAGTTTCGTAGCTTTCATAATTATATTGTCAACATGTGTTCCAAAATTAATATTATTCCTTTGTCTATGATTTTTAAAAATAACTCCCAAAATTTTAACAGTTTCTGATGGTTGAATTATTTTTCCATCAAAATTAATGGGCAATTTTTCATAGTTATGTAGATAGAGTATACCTGTTTTGTTTGGACTTAGTGAAAGTTTTACCTTTTCACACCAGGCTTTGATTTTTATTAAACATTTGGTAATATTATACTGAAGATCATAGATGTTTGAACTCCATACCACAAATGTCACATCGTCCGCGAAAGCAATTACTCTAGCAAAACTTTCGTTAAAAGATAAGTTGAAAACATTAAGTAATATATTCCAAAGAATAGGAGAAATAATACCACCCTGGGGACATCCCTTATTTATCTTTTTTATACACTTTACATTAGTATATTTAAACTCTACACTCCGGTCTTCAAAGTAGGAATTAATTATTTTTATAAGTACCGCTGGAAAATTTGCCTTGTCCAATTGTTGGAGAATTGCCGGATGCCATGCGTTGTCGAAAGCTCCGCTGATGTCCACTGTTACTATTGCCGTATTTTCTGTTTCTCTTTTCAGAAGACTTAATTTAGTTATTTCTTGTAAAGCAGAGATTGTTGATATTTCTTGTGTAAATCCATGTTGAGCAGGATGCATAACATTATTACTATTAATATGATTTAAATGTTCAATATGAATTAGACTTTCAAAAATTTTACCTAAATTAGAAGACAAGCTTATAGGGCGGTAGGCTTTCGGATCTTTATAATTTTCTTTATTAGGTTTTTTTATAATCATTACTGCTGACTTTCTCCAGGCCTCAGGATAATAATTAAGTCCAATACAAGCATTGAACAATTTTGTTAACACAGGAGATATATGATGAACTGCCGTTTTGATCATCTGATTGCTTATATGATCTATTCCTGGAGCCTTGCCATTTTTAAGTTTTTTAATTATTGAACAGATTTGAATATTATCAAAATAAATGATTTTATCATTAGAAAAAGTATAACTCTTGTCTCTGATTAATTTATGATAGTTTGTGTCAGAAGATTGACAGTCATTCGGAAATAGAGAAGATAAAAGATTTTTCATTTCTGATTTGAGAACATCTTGTGATACATCTAGAATTGGTAAATCAAAAGACCTAGGAGAAATTTTTTGTTTAAAAGTTTTGTAAGTATTACCAAAAGGAGATGTATTTTCAACTTCCTCCAGGAATACCCTCCAGCTTACATTTCTTGTTTTTTCAATAATATTCATATACTTATTTCGTTTTTTTTTTCATCTATTAGACCGTTTACCCCGATAATATAGATTTCGAACATATTTAAAATGATTTTTAAAAAGTTCCAGTTCATCCGTCCACCAATTAAATGGATTATTATTTAAATATTTTGGTTTTAATCGTAGAGATGCATATGCAGCTTCAATTAATATGTCAGTTATGAGAGAAACTACACAGTTTATATCGTTTATATTTACTATTTTACCTAATTTCATCATTGCCTCATTTATCCTAGACACCTTGATTGCCTGCTCATATTTTTGCCAATTGGCTCTTTTTTCTTGAAAATACCATGTAGAATTATTTTCTTGTAATAAACTTTCTGTTTCCAGACTAATGTCGAATGAGATTGCGTGATGGTCTGTGATTTGCGAAAGATTTAACGTTTTCCATCCATTAACAAGTACACGAGCATGACTAATAGTAATAGTAAGATCTATTATACTTAATCCTCGACATGTTTTGTTTCGATTGTTATGTATGAGCATATTGTAAAAATCAATTATAGGCTGAAGTATTCTACCGTTTTGATTAATAATATTATCAAACCACATCTGACTTCGAGGGTTAAAATCTCCAGCTAAAATCAATGGATTTGTGTTAAAATTTTTAATTAATTTATCAAGGAATTGAACATGACAGGTATCCATTTTATTAGGGTGTATATAAATATTTGAAAGAATAATTTGCCGTTTAGTAGTTTGTACTGATATAGTGGTTGCAAATGAATTTGAAAATTCTTTAATTAATTTACATGATAAGAAAGGGTTTGTAACGATTGTTGCGGTATATATTGGAACTCCCGGTATATTTGCATAATATATTTTTGAAAGCATATTAAAGATTACTTCATTATTTATACTATATGGTTCTTGAACTATAATCATATCATATTTTTCCTTAGAAATAAATTCCCTTATTTCATTATTAACCAAATTGCTTTTCCGCGTGTTTTGTTGTAGAATTTTTAATTTGAACATTGACCAAAAAAAAAAACAAGAATAAGTCTATTCTAATCCAAAGTAACAATATCATGATCTAAATCTGCAAGGATCTGGAAGGATGATACGAGTATTCATATACCAAAGAGGCACCTCTCTCTTTAGAACTATAGCACTGTGCATCACACTAGTCCAGGTGTCGGCAAACTGCGGCTCGCAAGCCCCATACGGCTCTTTGGATGTGAAGCTGCGGCTCTTTATATAGTTCCATACGTAAATATTATTTATACCAGTACTATTTATTGTTGGCAATGAAAATATTTTGTGGCTCTAAAAACTTTGAATTTTATAAATTGTAATTTTTGATTATTCTGACTCAAAAGTTTACCGACCCCTGCTCTAGCAAAACGTAAAAAAAAGGTTAAGAAATACAGATTGGCTTTTTTGTTATAATTTCCTAAACTGGTGTTGTGGCTCATTCTTTAACATTACTAGCAAAGTTGTTTTACTATGGTGATGTACAATGTCATCGTTTTTATGCACAATTAAAGGGAGAGGTACCCCTCTTTTGGTACATGATCTTATATGTAAATAAGCATAGGGCTCCTTTCCCTTCAAATTAAACGTCAAAACTAGACGCCATCTATTGACCGTCACCGCAAACTAGCGGCCTCGGGTCGGTGACAAAGTCACAATACCAGCTTTGGCAAACTGAGAAGCGTCCACTTATAGATTTATAGATCATATTCCTCCAGGCAAAATTTCTAATCTTATATATGAGCAATAGTTACCCAGAAATTATTTGAAAAAGGAAAAATAAAAATCAGGTAAAAATTTTCTTTTAATTTTGAATTTGCAAGCTTTCGAGCAAATACTCTTCAACGGGCTAATATGTACAATCTCTAAATAATCAACCAAAAATTTACTTTATACAGAAGCTATATTCTCCCTATAGTAACATTCGCATTGCCTCTATGGTTTAAATACATAACCTTGACTGATAAGAAAGGAATAGATGCATTCATGAGAATTTGTTTAAGAATTACTGTAAATGCCCCATTTAATCTATCAAATGCAATTTTAAAGCAGGACTTAAACAAGCCTAATATAGAAGAAATATACATATCCTCGACCCAGAAATTATATCTAAAACTCTCTACTTCCCAAAAACTAGTTATACAAGAATTGTTCCAATTTGATGGAGACCTCAATCCAAGACATAAAAGACCTGGACTTCACTCTACTTGAACTGTGACCTTCCAGTCAGTTCTGTAGCCCATATTTTAGAAATTCTTGATGCCTAACATCCACGACAAAGTGACTCGTGAGCTTTATGTTCGAATGGTACACTGTAAATTTGAGAGGAAATAAATAAATAAATAATCTTTATACAAAATTATACAAAAATTATTTTGTATAAATATTATTTAGAGATTGTACATATTAGCCCGTTGAAGAGAAGTATATTTGCTCGAAAACTTGCAAATTTAAAATTAAAAGTAACTGTTCACCCGATTTTTATTTTTCCTCTTTCAAATCTTATATGTGAAAAAATATTTTGTTAAACATTTTAAAAGCCTAAACATAAATGACGTATTCCAGTGAAAAACATTGTTCTTTCTTTCCGATATACGAAAAAATAATTTAATAAAATATTTGAATTTTCGAAGAAAAAAAACAATTTCACATTTTTATTATTCTTGTTTTATTTTAAGTAGATTTGACTTATTAGTAACAATGGAATCATTTCTATATGGAATTTTTCTAAACTATCTGAGAGACTAACGGTGCTTATATCTCATTTTATAAATATATTTCAACGTGAAAAATTGGAGGTGTATTTTGAAAACAATATAATACGAAAATGATAAAGGAAATTACGATTTTTCTAAGAAGAAAAAAAATGTATTTATACCTATTAAATTGATATCAAACAAGTCATTGATGAATATCAAAAGCATCTATGATAATATTTCGTTAAATTTGACCAGGTCAAAGAAATGATTCACAACAGCAAAAGGGTTGTTTTTATTGAGAATAGAATTTTTGAAAATTAAACTTTTCAATTGAAATTTCTTTGAAAAATAGATTCTATATGTGAAATATCAAGAATATATTCTCGATATTTGATGATAACCAGAATACTTGATTCAAGTTTTGATAGAAGAAACAATACCCTAGATGAAACTGATATAAGAAATCAAGTATAAAATATCTGGAAGAAGTCAGGTAGGAATTTCTACGATTTCATTCTGACATATTCACTCTTCCGAAAACATAAAAAATTAAATTAAACCAGAGGAATTCAACTGACTCTTATATCAATCTCAGAAGTCTGGTGTCTCACCTCTCTACTGAGGGGGGCCACAATGTCAGCTGGACAGAAGTTGCGCCAAGATGTCTTATACAGCAGAAGTTGGATGATATCACGTGATGTGTGGACATCTACATGATGGCAGATATAGGCCTAGACAATTTCTAAGAGAGTTATAGTTATAACTATATAATAAATTGTTATAAATATCCACGCTGCGCGCGTTTGTTTTTGTAAATATTTCTGGTGGGATAAAGTCTATATTATAGAAAGCCCGTTGAAGAGCGATTAACGCTTGAAAGTAGCGTTTTTTTAAATAAAAAAGATACTCATTGTGAGAATATATTTGTAATTTTAATACTTTTTTCACAATTTTATCATGAATAGAGTTATAGTTCACATATTAATGGACTCATGCATATACTAAGAAAACAATGATCAAAAAGTTTCAAACCCAGCTATTGGCTATTTAAAGAAAGTTTCTAAAGAAGAAGATACAAGAGAGATAACTGTTCTTCTATCATTATGGTGATGTTGAGAGAAATGAAGAATCATTCCATTATAACGATTGATTAAATTTAAGCGAAAATTAGAAGAAAATGATGTTTAATAATAATCAGTGATTAGAAATATCGAAAGGATAATTTGAAAGCAAAAGCTGAAAAAAATATTTTAAAACCCCCTTGTAGCATAATTAATCTATAGCTATGTGTGTTAAAGAACGTGACACCTCAGTTTAATCTTATAACCAAAGAAGTAAGATGACGTATAAGATTATTTATATAAGTCTTAAGTTTCTCACAACCTGTAATTGTATGGATCACTTACAACTTGGTGATTGAAACCTTTAGACGTTGGTTTTGACATACTAATGATACCTGTGACTTGTGTGGTTTAAATGGAGGCTCAGAGATTTTTCAAGTTATAAACTCTTAATGCCAACCCTTTTTAATATAAATCATCACCAATCTAATATTGGAGAAAATAAAATCTAATTCCAAACCGCGTGAAGGCCAAGGATAAAAAAGGGACTCGGTGACAATAGCAATCTGTTAACCATAAAGTCTGAATTCTAGGCTGCTGTGTGTAACAGATGTTCCAGATGGAGAGCCGTGACTTCCCTGTGTTCCAGCTCTACTAACGACGTTGCAGGATCTAGCTAGTGTTAGACAGTAGCTATTGACAGCGGGGCGGGGGGGGGGGGGGGGTCAGTGCTTACACCCCTGAGGTAATGACAAAGATGTCCAACACTACGTGTTGGCTTGGCGACGTGATTATCATCCATTCCACGTCTGCCGAAGGGACGTCCCTGTGTGCACGTGGACTGGAACTCAACTTCCGCGTCCGATAGCTTGCTCGCTCCACAGACCCAGACTAGGCACTGGGGCTAGGCTGCTGGTTCTGCGTAAAACTCCGATGGGAGGCCTCGCGTGTCGACGTAAGTCCGGCTTTCAGCGTTGTGAGGACCAGCAGTGCTGTCTTCAGTATCTAGTACGCCCCATTTTACTTTGTTGTCAATAGAACACTCTACAGCGAACTATCGGAATGGGAAGTTGGGGTCGGGGGTGTAGCAATACATGACGGTGTGTATAGTCTACCTCTAACCCCCTCTGTGTTATGTATCTAGATATCACGTGGAGCCCTCACCGTGTCTAGTTAACATTTAGGTAAATGCTTTTCTTTAAGCTCCCTTCTTAGGTCACCGAGTCCCTTCTTTATAACTTGGTCTTCACGTGGTATAAAAGTAATAAATATCCTTTGTGGAGATTAAAAATAATGAATAAAATGAATTCAATTTGTGGTGACAAACAAAGAGGAAAAGCTAACGCGTACTAACTTCAGTAGTTTTAGAGTGTAGGTCGCCATGTTAGATGGATAGATCTCTAGCTCTCGGCTGACATTAAACCAGGAGTTGACGGTGGAACCAGCGAGGATTATATAAAACTAGCCAAGATTTTAGATGTTTCAAACTTGATACATTTAATATTAATTGATTTAAATCTACTGGATATTAATTAAATAATATAACATGTTTCTTGAGATGAGTTTCTTTTCATTTTATTAATGTAATCTCAAGCTTTCGGGCATCTCTCTGTCATTCTACGCCAGTATATAAAAACGAATTATAATAAAGGCGTTAGTTTATATACTCCTGTAGAAAATCAGAGATGGCCCAAAACTTACGATTTCAATAATAAAAGTGAAAATAAACTCATCTCCAGAAACCTGTTGTAATAATCAATTGATATTTCAAAGTATGTTGACAGTTCTGTGGATCACTACTATATAGTCTTTAAAGCTATTAACAGGTGAATAATAAAAGTGCGAGAGATTGAGATTGAAACTTCTTTATTTAAATGTTAATATAAGTTTATATAAGGTTAAATATACAAATTTGAATACATAAGATTATATGATAATAAATATATGAATAGATGTAAATATGCAAAATAATTGATAAATATACAGATATATATATAATATATATACAAAGTCTTCATTGGTGTTGCCACCGCGGGAAAGACTCCGCCACCGGTTGACTGCGAGAGTTCTTTCCCACAGAGTGGGCCGGTCGATGTGTTGGCTGGTGTTACTCGTCAGCGACCCGTCGCTGAACCCACAGGCGGCACAGTTGGCACGCCTCGAGACAGGATGTGGTAGGGCGTGGAGGGCCAGTCGTAGGGCGACATCTGCGTCGTGTCCCAAGAAGCAGTTGCGACGCAGGTCGACCCAGGGGATGGAGCGCGGCACATCCACAGTGAGGGTCCACCGCGCAGCTAGCTCGGTAAAAGGATGCGACTGCAATCGTGCCTAGACCAGTGCCTGGCGCGCGCTCTGGCTGGTGAGGCGGGTAATGGGCGTAGCTGATCCTCGCAGGACGATAGTCTCCGCTTCGTACTCCACATGATAGCTGGAGCTGGAGGTTTTCCGCAGGAGACGCTGGCAGAAGGCCCCCAGGTGCTAAGCATCCAATAGCACAGCCCGCGTTGAGCGTACTAGGGCAGGGACGCCATTGGAGAAGTCCCCGACAGTCGCCTGAAGCCAGAGCTTGGGAGCCAGCAGGTCTGGCGACCGCAGGAATCTGTTGTCGCCTCGAAGGCGCAGGAACCTCAGGATGGCAGGCTGCAGAACTCGGTGGTCCAGCTCAAGGACGCTTGAAAAGGCCTCGCAAAGACTCAGCAGCTTCCTCCTTGGCGAGAGCCACACGTCACGAGCCGGCGGTGCCAACCACGCCTGGCTGAGGACCAGCCAAGAGTAGCCGTTGTAGGCCCGCGCAGTAAGGCCTGGACTCCCTTCAGACAGGTGAGCTGAAGCTGGCCCGCGATGTCAAGCACTTTCCACTTCCATAAGTGCAAATATGACTGTTCAACGGCGCGGAATATTAATTTTCTCCTTCTGAGTAATTTTAATAAAACCTTCAAAAACTAATTTTTATTAATAAATTATTAGAATTATAATCATCTGTATCAATTAGATTAATTATATTTTACTTAAAAGATAATCTAGTTATTTTGCATTTCAATAATTAACGCTCAAAATCGGTTAAAAGATGGAGCACGCTTTCTTCTTACAACCAAGTCTTCTATCAAAAGAAACCAGTTGTGTATTTTCCCATTATTCCAGAATGGCGGCAGTAAACAGAGTTTACAATAGAATATAACAGATTTCTTCATGATCACAAGGTCAATCAGAGGACATTACAATGTCATCAACGTTAACAAACACACTCACCAAATTGTTCCTGCGGAGAAACTGAACAAATAACCTTATCTATGACTGTCCGAAGTTTACAGAAGTGAGACATCGATTGTTCCCTGATCTAAATTATTTAACTTGTCTTACATCAATAACTTTGTTTATAGAAATTTTATGAACTCTGTCGATTAATACATGTAAATTAGTAAATATTTAATTCTACGTTCTAATTTTGTTTGTTGTTTTGCTTATTTCCTTTCTAATAGGCGAAAATTATTCAATATCGCGCCTTGCTAATAATAAATAAAAAATAAAAAAACTCAACATACGATGTCAACTTACTTTAAATTGGAAAACTTCCACGATTTTAAACTTTCAAACTTTAAAAACGGATGGAATATTTCAAGACAGATACCTTTTTACTCAATGTTCCTTTAAACCTTTTTGCTTTTAATTTAGCCTTTGTTTTATTTAGTGTTGAAAAATTTCTTCTACTGTACTGTATTGTACTTAATGTACCGTATTGTCGTCTTATTGTATGGCTGTACTCTATACTGGTCTATTTGACTTGAGTCTACACCCATCATCTGCAACCTTCTGTGCTATCAATATTGTTGGGGCTGAGTATATATCGTACTGTACTGTATTGTACTTATTGTACCATATTGCCGTCTTATTGTACGGCTGTACTCTATACTGGTCTATTTGACTTGAGTCTACACCCATCATCTGCAACTTTCTGAGCTATCAATACAGTTGTGGCTGAGTATATATCGTACTGTACTGTTTTGTACTTATTGTACTGTATTGCCGTCTTATTGTATGGCTATACTCTATACTGGTCTATTTAACTTGAATCTACACCCATTATCTGCAACCTTCTGAGCTATCAATACAGTTGTGGCTGAGTATATATCGTACTGTACTGTTTTGTACTTATTGTACTGTATTTCCGTCTTATTGTACGGCTGTACTCTATACTGCTCTATTTGACTTGAGTCTACACCCATCATCTGCAACCTTCTGAGCTATCAATATAGTTGTGGCTGAGTATATATCGTACTGTACTCCTACTGTACTGTTTTGTACTTATTGTACCGTATTGCCGTCTTATTGTATGGCTGTACTATATACTGTCCATTTGACTTGAGTCTACATTCATTATCTGCAACCTTCTGTGCTATCAATACATTTGGGGCTGAGTTGAGATCGTACTGTACTCCTACTGTACTATTTTGTACTTATTGTACCGTATTGCCCTCTTATTGTATGGCTGTACTCTATACTGGTCTATTTGACTTGAGTCTACACCCATTATCTGTAACCCTCTGTGCTATCAATACAGTTGTGGCTGAGTTGAGATCGTACTGTACTCCTACTGTACTGTTTTGTACTTATTGTACCGTATTGCCGTCTTATTGTATGGCTGTACTCTATACTGTCTATTTGACTTGAGTCTACACCCATTATCTGCAACCTTCTGAGCTATCAATACAGTTGTGGCTGAGTATATATCGTACTGTACTCCTACTGTACTGTTTGGTACTTATTGTACCGTATTGGCATCTTATTGTAGTCTGTTGTCTATATTGTATCATATACATATTTCTCGTTTTGATGATATTATTTGCATTAAGGTGAAAATATAAGAAATCCAGGGATATCGTTCTTTTTTTAAACTTTTAATTCACAAATCTCTCTCTAGATTTCGGGTATGGAAGCGCTTCAACAGGGGGGGGGGGGGGAACACTATATAATAAATAACCAATAGAACACGTGTTATAATATAATCAAATACTATTTTACATAATGTTATACAAAAAAATTGTAAGACCATTAATTTTCATATTTAATTCTTTAAAAACGGCATCAATGTTTTCCCTTTATATTTATCTTTCAATAACATTAAATAGAGAATGAAATATATAGAAAAACTAGGATATAACTTTGAAGGAATGATATCTCTCAATAAATTGTAGTTATTGTCATGAGTATGGTGTTTTCAATGTGTAGAATTTCAGAAGGTATTTGTCTATTTTGTAAGAAAATAAAATAAAATTTACATATTTATCTTGAAGTGAAACAAGATCATCTATATATTGGCATCTCATTAAAAATAATATTTAATAAATTGTAAAGCTGAGAGAAAACGGTAACTTTTTATATGAAATCATGGTTAAACCAATAGCTAGAAAACGAGATAAAAAGATCAACGTGGAATCTACATTTCGGAATCCTCTATCTAACAACTCAGTCGGAAATTCTTCAATGGACAAACACAACATTAGCAATTTCATGAAAGAAGTTGATATAAATAAAAGAGCAGAGATGCTATCTGATGAACAGACAATACTGGAACAAGAGGAGAGATTGAAGAATGGTTGGTATAAGGAGAGACTTCCCATTCTTGGAGGAAGGATTGAAAAAAGTATCTCTGAAAGTCTGGCAAGAGGAAAGCTACTAAAAGAATGGAATGATATCGCTAAAAGAGTTGGCCTCGGAATAATTCCACAGAAAATCAGTATGCAAATAGGAAAGAAGCTATCAAACAAGATTATAGAAGATATTTTAAAATATGATCTATTGAATCAAATGAAAAATCAACATATGGATCTGAATTAGATATTGTCAACCAAATTCCTTTTATTTTCTCATTTATTATATTTTTTATAATTAACTGTATATATATATATGTGGTAGCTTATTCTATATCACTAGTAAAGTTTCTTTACTAAGGCGATGTTCAGTGCAATCGTTCTGATGCACAATTAAAGGGAGAAATGGTACCTATATATGTAATAACGAAGAAGAAATTTATATTCCAAATATATTGATTCTAATCAAACTTAGTATGCA